>JAHHUM010002306.1:249550-326620 GCA_036173005.1 Crenichthys baileyi
TACCGCCCTAAGAAAGCCAGGTGTAGAAACAGCAGCCATGCCTGCCTGCTGCATGTGCCAGTCCGTGAAGGGGTCTCTCAAGTGGCTACAACTAGCTTCGCCACCCAACTTAATGTTCTTTGGACCTTCTTCAATCATGTTCATCAAAACAGTTTACGCAAGAGATGGTGTCTGGGCAGAGAAAATTAGTTTAGAATAAAACAACCCTAATATTGGTTATTCCATTGTGTTTGCTCTCGTTTGTGGTCCTAAAAGTTAAGCTGAGTGCTAGCAGAGTGCCTGCTTAGCTAATGCTAACGGCTATTGAGCCTTTTGTTATGACAAATTTTACTTCACTGAGTGTTTAAACACAGATCATCCGTAACACACAGTAATATTTATTAATGGTAGTTAAAGGTACTTGTGTGACTTAAAAGAGTGATGAATAAGCTATAACCCTTCCATTGTTAGCTAAGACTGCTAACAGCTATTGCTAGCACCTGAAAGGTCAAATATTTATATCCAGTTGGTCGCTTTCTTGTGACAGTCTATATATGTTCTACTGCACCGGCTAGTTAACAACCTTAAGGTAATTTTTTAAAAGGCTACAGTTTACTAGGGAGCCATAAAGGCATACATAAAGAGTGGACTCCAGAGGACTGGAAGATGGTCATGTAGTCTGATGAGTTCAAATTTACCCAGAGTAATGAGCGCATCAAGAGAGGCAGGTGAAGTGATGCACCCACCATGCCTAGTGCCTACTGTACAAGCCTGTGAGGGCAGTGCTATGATCTGGGGTTGCTGCAGTTGGTTGGTTCTGGGTTCAACAATATTGTGTACCCAAAGAATGAGGTCAGCTAACTACCTGAATATACTGAATGACCAGGTTATTCCATCAATGGATTTTTTTCTTCCCTAATGACACAGGCATTTCAAGATGGCAATGCCAGGATTCACAGGGCTCAAATTGTAAAAGAGTGGTTCAGGGAACATGAGATATCATCTTCACATATGGACTGGCCACCACAGAGTCCAGACCTTAATCATACTGAGAATTTTTGGGGTGTGTTAGAGAAGGCTTTGTGCAGTCGTCAGACTCTCCCATCATCAATACGAGATCTTGGTGTAAAATTAATGCAACACTGGATGGAACTAAATCTTGTGACATTACAGAAGCGTATAGAAACAATGCCACAGTGAATGTGTACTGTAATCAAAGCTAAAGGCAGTCCAATAAAATATTAGTGTGACCTGTTTTTTGGTGATGACTTTTTGTTTGGCCAAGCAGTGTATTGACGTCCCTTTCACCATGAACCTATACTTTGATTTTTCACATAATTCCCTAGTTATGAAGCGTTTAATTCAGTTGGCCCACTCATGAGCCAAGCTTCATGACGCTTCATTTACTCTACTCTTATGATACATTGGCTGGACCAAAAGAGAAAATGGAAACAAATAGGGAGATGGTTGTGATATGAATGTGACTGTGTTACTTTGTTTGTAACTCTGCTGATGTTACTAGAGACAACATTTTATTTTTTATCTAAAAATAACATTTCCACCGTGCTGGGCTTCAGGCCGTTTCTCTTTTTTGAAATGATTTTACCTGCTTTAGAAAATGCTTATTCACAGGACACAGATGAAGAATGGTAGCCAGAAAAGCAACAGCAAGTGCATACAAGTAGGGAATCAGCAGTGTTTTGCTGCCCCTTATATTTCGAATCACGCACAAACCGGTGAGCAAGTTCTCGAATCAGTCACATGGTATGGCCAGCTCGCATGGCTTCAAATGTCATCACGTGTTATCAACACAAGCCTCAAAATGCTCTGCACAAAAATCTTTCTGGATTATTCAACACATGTTTTAAAGCCTCGATACAGAAGGACATCACTGTTTATAAGATAAGGAAGCAGGGCAACTAGCCCTGTATTGCTGTATCTTGATAATGAACTGAAAAACATTGTGTGTTTATCATTTGGGTCTCGCTCAGTTTGATATGAATGTGGCTTGGAAGGTGAGACATACTGATGTGCTGAAAAGTCTGCAAAAATCCCCCTTGCAATCCATTATTGCTCAGTAATTTTATGTTGTTTGTTCAAGTCCTCTGTGTTTACTTCCAAATCAACTATGGTTTATTGTCCAATGTCTTTTTTTCCCCTTTTAAGCATGGTATGAAGTCAGTACTATAAGCCAATAAGACTGAAATCTACATGTAAGTTTTCTATTAAATTTTTCAGGATTTCTGTGAATGTCATCAATAGAGGCAATATGTCATGTTAATAAAATCAGATATAATTTACCAGAAAACTGATAACTGAATGCTACATAACAATGCAGTGCCAAATAAGTGAACACTACTGTTGGAATTTTTCAGGTTCTGACTGATGAAATTGCTTCAGGGTAAAAAATATATTTCCCTGCCCATATTCTAGTTGTTCATGTACATTGAAATCATGGAATGCTCTTAGGTTACATCTCTGTCGAGCCTATAACTAAACAACTTTGGCCACATTCAACTTCCACGTGTATGCATTCTCTGAACTATTTTACCCATCTTTATCTCAAAGCCCACAAAACAGTCCCTTGTGTGTTCAAAGCCTGTACATTTACAACAAACACCGTAAAAATCTAAAACAATGTGCAACCTGTCAGTAAATGAGGTGAACATTCAGAACAAATTGACAGTACAGTGTTGTATGACTTTTTTTGTGTGGGTGTAGCTGTTGAGACCACTGATTACTTATTTTCATTAATTGTCAGTCCTCTCACGCCCTTGAAAAACAATTTTGGAAAATGATTTGTGGGCCACTTGTCAGCTGACTGATGGATAATTGCCTTACAACAATTGCCATATCATATCTTACTGCTATTTGTTGACTTGTTATCACATATTTAAAAATTGTAGTGTTTATACTGTTTCTGTAATCTCGGCATGAGTTAGAATATAGTGATAACTAGAAAAAGTTAAGGTTGAATGCTTATTGACAAATGTAAATGCTTGTTTGTGAACTTTTTTTGTGAGAATTACTACTTCTCCCCTCATCTCCAAGTTCCTTTAACAACTTCACCATCACTGCCTAGCTCATCAAAGTTTTTAAGACAAAATGAGGATCGGTAGGAACAAAAATTTGCATCCTGATGTCCCCTGTCACACAGGGAAGCTTTGTTGTTATATCATTGGTGTCTAACATATCTTTTTTATGGTCAAGGTGATTGCAGACTGTTCAATGAATCCAAAATAAAATTGCGCACTCCTGCCAAGTACCCTGATTAAAATAACACCACGTTTGGTCAAAGGTGTGTGCCAAAGACTGAAGTATTTTTGTCTGCTTTTATATTTCCCTCCTTAGAATGAGACAGTTTCTGTTGCTGCACTTTAATGCCTTTATTCATAAATCCTGATGAGCCAAACCAGTTCGATAGACCACAGGCATGTCTTGAAGACATAAAAACTTGGATGACAAAATGTTCTTAGAAGACTTAATGTTCTCCTTCTAAAGATGACACACTTGGCCCTGTCTTTCAGTGTTTAATCTTCTTTCTGTATTCTTTCTGTGTGTACGCTCTGTTCTTTCAAACTCCCAGTCGGTCATGGCAGATGGCCGCTCACACTGAGCATGGTTCTGCTGGAGGTTTCTTCCTGTTTAAATAGAGTTTTCCTTTCCACTGTTGCTACATGCATGCTCAGTATGAGGGATTGCTGCCAAGTCATGACACAATGCAGGCGACTTCCCACTGTCTCTACATACTCATCCAGGAGAAAGTGCTTCAGAAGATCTTTCAACAAAGGTACAGATTCTTAACAACAAACTATATGACCACACTAAGTGTCTCTGATTACTTGGACATGAATCTGGTTGCACTTGAAAATGTAATATTAACAAAAAACTGCCTGGTCAAATGTAACATTATAACAGAAGATGCAGTAATCCTGAAAAAATTCTTGTAGATATCAGATAGTTCTGATTATTTGAATGTTGCATTGAAGGTAGAAAAGACACAGCTGAAATCTGGGCTTCACCTTAGCAGTAAATGCCATTTAAATATTGAAATACAAAAGAAATGCAGCACGGAACACTTTAAATGACAGGGCATTATTAAAAACACTAATGATCCAACCTCATATCATGTCACACAATGGCAGGTAATAGTTCCAATGAACCACACTAATGCTAGATTTTAGAGAAGTTGTTGCGTTGTTTTATTTTGTTTTTTCAGTTGAGGGTGAAATGTATTTTTCTATTCTTAAAAAATATATATTTTCCAAAGACATTTTGATGTTCATTTATTTCTGTGACACAGTTAGTGATTGCAACTTTCTTGCATTTTTTGAGCACAATAGTTTTCCTTTTTTTATGCGGTGTATCAAGTCATTTCAAAACTGTGAGGGCTATCTACGCGATTAATCAATAACTTAATAAGTTTAAAAAATGTTGTAGATATAGTTCCAAGCCTGTAGAGTGTATACCACAACCAAAACAAATAAGATGATGACAAACATTTTTAGGGCCCCTTTCACAATTATTTAATAAAATAATAGAGACTTTAGAAAACTATCAATGAATCTAGGATATGTCCTTTACCTTGTGCTGAAAGATGCACACTCCAGAGGCTGTGGCCAGTGATTTTTTTATTTTATTATTACACATGAAGTTCCTTGTTTAGTGATCATTTAAACAGATTAAAGCTCAAGTAATTTGGCAATGTCTTACAGGACTACTTCTTTCTTTTAACCTTATTAATAGTATAGGAAGCACTTTTGATCTGATATTTACAGAAGCCATGAAAGGCAAGGGGAAAAAAAATCTACATTAAAGGGGTTTTCAAGTATTTTTTTCTTTAAGGAATCATGTGTTCCCTTCAAAGGCAAAGTGAGAAAAAATTGGGAGGATTTTTTGTCTGTTTGTTCTTGTAATACTTTGTTCTCCCACCAGAGGCACTGGCGTAAAGCCACAGGCATTCACTAATGGTTAAATGGCTGGTTTCCAAGAACCAATGCCTCATGTCCTAAATGAGAGACTGTTGTAAAGTAAAATAAAATACAATAAAGGCACATACAGTAAACATTTAATTTGCTGGCCATGCTATGCTGATATCATATCAGGCTTGTACATTATGTGCAATGTAGAATCAACTGTAGTGGTGATCAAGGACATTTGAAGGACAAAGGTCATATGGCCGCCATGACTGCTCTTTCTTGGGACCAAGACAGCATCTTGCAAATGACCTTTAAATTTGTTGTCAGTACATACTTATCATACCTGTCACAATACACTAGAAAGGATTAATAAATCATCAAGCAAAAATTAAAATATAAATCCTTTAATTATTCATATATGTATTTCATTGTTTATTTATTTATACTTTATTGACAATAGCAAAATAAAAAGTCTTTGGGACAATAAACTGTTTTTTGTTGCCTCCATTAACAGGGTGGGAGTTTTTTTTTTTTTGTCAATTAAAGAAAATCTACATATTTAAATATTTTTTTTACTTGCCTTTCAGGGCTTCCGTAGAAATTAAGAAATCAATGGCTATAGGCAACCTCTTATTAAAAGTTCAGTCAACATAATATTATGCCCAATAATGATCCAAAAAAATCATCAATTACCTGTGACAAATTGCCAATTGTTGTGTTCTGATGAATAGTTATTTGAAGTTTATTTACTGATGTGTTCTTATCAGTGATAAGTTATTAGAATACTTTATCCATATTCTTTATTTTTCAAGGTTGTAAACCCTCACCCTTCAGACATTTTTTTTTAAATTTGGAGCAACATACAGCAGTGAGAGGTCAAAAAGAAAATTGCTGGAGTTGACAGCAGGGGGTGGGTAACAAGTTACAAAATGTTACCGGACAGCAGTGTGAAGCCTCTGAATGTTATTACACTATATTCTACTCTACTACTCTACTGTTATTATGGCTGATGTTAATACTGTGAATGGCTCTTTTGGATGTTGCATTTCTTTGGCCTTTTTGGGCAACTCTAGTTATTGTATACAATGGTGGAATATGGGGGCAAGATTGCAACTTGTGGCATCTTTGGCTTTTAATTGTTTTTTATGTTCTTGTTTTGGAATTTTTGCTTTTATTACAAAGTATTGTTTCAAATATGACATAAAATTAAAGTTTGGTCTTGTTTGTCAATATGAGAGCATGATGTGACATTATGTTTAACATCTCTGGAACAAAATGGCACCAAGTTCATCAAATTAGTTGTCTTCAATGAAGAAGATAACAACACTGCATTGGACCTACTGAATTCACTTGTGTGGAAGCTGTTGACACACTTGAATTTAGTTTACCAAACTAAAACAAATTTTGTGAATTTAAAAACTTCAGTTGACAGAAAGATTAAAGTTGTTGAGGTAACACATTTTTTTATGTTCAGTAAAAGAATAAGAAATGTTAGCTGAAAGTATACTTTTTCAAACTAATGCCGTAAAAAAAATTGGAAGGGACTTAAATTTACAAACAACCTATTGGAGGGATAAAAAACAATCATTTCTTTTGGGTGTAAGTTGGTGCAAATTTAATAAAAGATATGTTCCTTAGTGGCATTTTGACTTTAACATGCAGTTTGAAATCCCTGGATCCACATACTACAATGGGTCTGTTCAGCAAACTTGACATTAACAACGTTTTTCAGTGTTTAGATTGGTCACTATATCCTCACTATAACCATGTCAACAATAGTTCTTTTCTCTTAACCAGTCGAGAATCGGCCCTACTGAAACACCAAGGCTTTGGTCTTCAAAAGAGAATCAACTGGTTTGAGGTTTAACACTGGCTCAACACTGGCTCAATGTATTGTGTGATTCCTAACAAGCCATATGTTTGTGTTATGAACCCTACCTGCCTGGTTTGTTGTGATGTTGACCATGGCATGAGGTGATGCTTCATTGCTCAGGTGTGTCACAGCATTCGTGGCCAGGATCCGGAAAGAGTAGTTGGTGTGGGCCACCAGGTTAAGCACTGTCACCCGAGACTCCGTCAAACCGCTCTGGCGAGGAATAAATCTAACAGCGGCATTGCCGGAACGCTCCACAATGCCCCCTCCGCCCAACCCAATGCTGGCCCCTCCACCCACCTTCCCCCAACTGCTGCCTCCAGGAGAAGCTGTGCAGTCCTCACAGGGCCCTTCCCCTGAGCACTTCTGGCACAATATGCTGTATTGCAGGTCGCTGCGTCCCCCTGTATCCAAAGGGCAATCCCACTCTAAAACCACAGATGTCCCGTTGACTGAGGAGATGACGTTTACTGGAGCAGATGGAGGTCCTGGAGAAAAAAAGAGATTGATTTAAGTTCAATTTGAGTTGAATTTTGATTGTAGAGGTGCAGTGCTGTGACAAGTGTTTGTCCCTTTTCAGATTTCTTTAGCTTTTGCATTGTTTTGTCACCTTCAATTCAAACTAATTTTATAATAAGACAAAACTGTGTGAAATAAAAAAAAGGTTTTCAAATGGTGATTTCCTGCATAAAAGGAACACAGCTATCGAAATCAACTTGTGTGAATAGGTAATTTCCCTATAAACCTAATAAGGGTGATTATGCCACCCTTGGTAGCAACAACTGTTGAAAAGAGTTTGTGAAAACTGGCAATCATTATTTCATATCCCCGTAGGTTTTGGACCGACGCATCTTTTCAGAATTGTAGTAATTCATCCACATCTACAGTTCATCCAAAACAGGTTTTTGGGCATGAACTGACTGTTAAAGGTCACACACTGCATCTCATTTGGGTTTAAGTCCAGATTTTGACTAGACTTGCTGGTGTTCTTTGGATTGTTAGCAAGTTACTTTACTCAAGTGTGCTTCAGCTTAACATCACAAACTGTAGGCCAGACATACTCGTTTAGGATTTTCTGGAAGAGAACAGAATTCATTGCTATCAGGGTTCAGGTTGGACTGAGGCAGAAATGCAGCCCCAGACAATCACATAGCCACCACCATGTTTGACTATAAGCTATTCTATTTTATTGCTGTATCAGTTTTACCCCTTCTGTAATGGGATGCACACCCTCTGAAAGGTTTCACCCTTGTCTCATCATTCCGCAGAATGTTTTTCCTAAAGGTCTTGGGATTTTTTAGCAAACGTAAGATGGGCTTTTGTGTTCACTTTCAATCAGCAAGAGTTTTTACATTGGAACTGTCCCATGGATTCCATTTTTGGTAACTCTCTTTCGATTGGTAAATCATGAACACTCACGTCAACTGAGGAAAGTAAGGCCTGTGTTGGTGTAGATAGAGTTGTGATAATGTGATAAGGAAACTCACTGGGGTTCAACGGAATCATAAAGCCTTAGACATGGCTTTATAACCCCTTCCAGACTGACTGACAGATCTGTTACTTTGTTCCTCATCTGTTCTTGAATTTCTTTAGATTAGGGGATGACGTGTTTCTCTTTGAGATCTCTTAGCCTACTTCATGTCGTTAGACAGGTTCTATTTTAGTGATTTCTTGGTTGGTTAGCTAACACCTCGATTTTGAAGTTTAATCTGTCCTTTAAATTTTTTGTGATCAATTTTTTTATGATTTAACCATATTAAGTACAATAACACACATGGTTCAAAGTACACCGGGGCGTGGCACTGGTCATGTAGGTGGTTAAGCATGCGGCCCATGTACAGAGGCCTTAGTCTTCTATAAGGCCGTCCCGGGTTCGAGTCCTGGCCCCGGTGACATTTGCCATATGTCTTCCCCCTCTCTCCACCTCCATTTCCTGTCTGCCGACTTTCAGAAAAAAGTACTGGTAAAAATACAGACCAGGCAGCAAAAAGAAAATTTGTTAAAAATAAGAACGTCCGGGGACAGGATACATGAATATCCATGTGTTTAAATGTGCCAATTATATTTAAAGAGTACAATTTACACAAAGGATGAGTAATAATTTTCATTGTATACACATTTTAGGAGTTAAATAAGTCCTATGTATGATTGTGATGGATTTGCTGATGGTCTGGATATTTGAAGGACATGCTGATACCTTCCCATTACCTACTAAAGTACAGATCATAGCCAAGGTCCCCAAAGTTTGCCTTTTATAAATAATCCAATGCCAGTGCGCTATACGAGCAATGTAGTAACATTTCATACAGTCTGGAAACATGACCACCAAATCTAGTGGTCATCTTGATGACAGCAATTAATTAATACATAGGAAAGACAATGGACTCTGTAGAGGAGCACCAAGGGCTTTAAGAACAGATCATAGGTGTAATTAAAGGAAAAAAGTTGCACGAGGCAAATAGTATTTGGTGCATAACTCAGAAACAGACAGCAGTACATTGTGGCCCCAAATATCCCCAACAAGTTCTACCTGTAAGCAGCAGATGGATTTTTCTAAAGCACTTTAATAATATTAACAAATCAGGGACCAAAACCTATATGTCTATGCAGGGACCAAATAAAAGGCAAGCTCTTATAGCATCCTGGGACAATGTGGCAGTGAGCAAATTCATGTCCCTTACTTTGTCTATCACACGTAACAATCTTCGAATATTATCTGAAGCCAATCTTGATGACACATATCCCGTTTGATCACACTGCACCAGTTTTGTAATATATATCTGCAATCTCTTAGCCAATACCTTTGCTTAAGTCTTGCCTCTCTTAAGAAGTAGTGATATTAATGCAGAATTTACATATCTGAGAAAGTTTCCTGAGGCAGTTGAAGACTGAATTATATTCAACATGCAGGGGCCTAAAAAAACCAAAAGGTTTGATAGACCTCTCGGGGTATCCCATCAGGTGCCAGGTGATTTGAGCCAATTCATCTCATTTAGCACCATTTCACATTCCTGCAAGGTAAAAGTATGCTCTAAATCAGTTGACTCATTATGAGAAAGACAAGGTAATTGTATTGAGCACAGAAAGTTGTCACATGCTGACTGAGAAAAAACGTCTTCTGAGCTAGTATATAGTCACTAATAGAAGGAAGCAAAAGTAGAGTTCACAACCTTAGTCAGCCTGAATAGCACCATCAAGTGGCTGGGCCTTGCAGAGTGAAATTAATATTTTTCTAGTCATTCATAACAAATTCTGAACAACGCCTCAGAATTGCATTAATCTCTTTAACTAATTCCTTTTGGACCTGTTGCTTATCATTATATTTTTTTCTGCAGTGATGTATCAAGAGTAGCATGTAGCTGTTCTAACACTGTAAACCTCACGGCACACTCTCTTTCCTAGAAGATGCATTGAGAGTGGCATTAGGAATTGTCAGGAATCCGGGGTTTTGTTTTCTTGTGGGGTGTATCCCCGGATTCCGCTCATTTCCCTGGCGTCATCTGGATATACCAGTAAGCCTCCACAAATCTTTTCAACATTATCACTTGGCCATATTTCCTCCACTCTCAACAGTCTCATGAAGAGGATGCTCAGGGTTCTCCATGAGGGTTCTCCATCAAGGCCGCTACGCTGAAATTAGGCCGCCACACCCTTTTTTTATGAGTTTGGAAGCACTTTGACTGACAGCTAGCCTCACTCTCCTCTACGCTCATAAAAATTCTTGGTGAGAACGCTGTCCATAATGTTCTTCATTTTATGAAGAATCCTTCTTTGCACAATTATCTCCAGAGGTTCCAGAGGAGTCCCCAGAACAGAGCCAACCTTCTTTATTAGCTTGTTTTTAAGTCTCTGGCTCTGATGCTGCTACCCCAGCAGATGATGGCAGAAGAGATCACACTCTCCACAACAGACTTGTAGAAGACATGCAGCATCTTGCTGCAAACACTGAAGGAAATAAGCTTCTTCAGGAAGTACAGTCTGCTCTGTCCCTTCTTGTAGACGGCTTCACAGTTGCATCTCCATTCCAGTCTGTTGTCCAGGTGAACACCGAGGTATTTATACTCCACCACTTCCACTTCTTCTCCCATGATGGAAATAGTGTTTGACCTATTCTTATTTCTCTTTAAATCTACAGTCATCTCCTTTGTTTTATTCACGTTCAAGATGAGATGATTGTTTCTACACCATGCCACAAAGCGGTCCACCAGCTCCCTGTACTCAGCTTCTTGTCTATATGTGATACATCCTACAACTGCAGAATCATCTGAGTATTTCTGCAGATGACAGTAGTCTGTCTTGTACTGGAAGTCTGGGTTGTACAGAGTGAAGAGGAATGGTAGAACACAGTTCCCTGTGGTGCTCCTGTGCTGCTGACTACCTGGTTAGACACACAACCCTTCAGTCTCACAAACTGTGGTCTGTTTGTCAGGTAGTCTTTGATCCAGGAGATGTTGAGGCCTCCACATGAGTCTTCTGGAGTTTCTGATAAAGCAAATCAGGCTGAATTGTGTAAAATGCACTGGAGAAATCAAAGAACATGATCCTCACAGTGCTGCTGGCTTTGTCCAGATGACAGTGGGTTTGTTGAAGCAGGTGTATGATGGCATCTTCAACTCCAACTCCACAGCGATAAGCAAACTGAAGGGGGTCCTGATGTTTGCTTACCCAGGTGGGCCAACAGGAGTCTCTCTAGGACCTTCATGGTGTGGGATGTCAGGGCAACAAGTCTACAGTCATTGAGGACTGATGGGTGATTTATTTTAGTGTTTTTTTAATTGTATTAATCATTTTACCTTTCTGCTTGTACAGTATACTGTACATGCAGTATATCTCCAATGTTTCCTTGCCAATCCAATCTACACGATTGCGTTACCACAGGTTCTCATTCTCCATAATTGAGAGATTATCTCCCTTTTTAATTCCTCGTTGTTTTACCTCTGATAATTTCTTGTTTTATCTGAGTTTTTGCTTGATTTGAACATTCTGAACATTTCATTGTGTGTGTCTCTAGTAGTTAAATGTGTGTCTTTGTGTTTTTAACCTAAATGTTTTTGTATTTACTCAGCTTATCTTATTCTTCAAATAAATTTCAAAACACTGTAAAATTTGTATAAAAAAAGCAAAAACAGAAGAAATCTGTAAGGGGCAAACACGTTTTCACAACACTGTAGAATCAGCACATTTACACACTCACAGTGTGTTCTTTTAATGTGGATTACTTTCCACCACTTAGTTCTCACGTGTGGAATTAGGTGTTGTGGTGTATAACGTGATTGAGCTTACGGGAGCATGGAGCTGCTGGCGGCTCATCTGCTGCCCTGTAGTAGTTGGAGTCACAGGGGCAGGAGACAGCAGCTCTGGTCTCTGAGTGGCTGTGTTGGGGACATTTACCACACGGGCCATCACCTGCCACTGGCTTATAGAAACCCACCTCACAGGCTGCAGGGGGAGAATACACAGAGAAAATTAAAATAAACAGCAGAATTCTGTGGGAATGCAGCAAGACAGGAATGAATCAAATAGTGAATAGTTCATTTACTTTTGAAAAGTGTTGCACTTTCTCCAAATTATCTGAGAAAATAGCACAACCCACAATGACCCTCTACCCCCACCCCAAACACACACACCTGCCCTATCCATCAAGTGTAATGTATAATTACAGACTTGTAATGACAGACACTGCACAGCAGAGATAAGTCATTCCTTCCTCTGCTCATATTTGGGCTGAAAATGTATTGCACTATTGATACTCCCAGTGAGACCATCAGAATCCAGCCCATGCTTTAACATTATTCAGCTTCTCTAATGCATATTCACTTATAATTCTGAGCTTATTAAAAATTGAAGGGTTGCTGATAAATCTATTCTTTTCCAGACAGCAAATGGACTTTTGCGATGGTAAATGGGGCAGAAGCAAAGATGCTTACACAGAAAAACAGCAGCAGCAGACAACTTTACTGGTGCTTTTGCTTGCTCTCCTTCACAAGCTAATTTATGCATCCCCTTAAAAATGTGTGTTAGCTTACAGGCAGAATGTTGGCCTCTTTACCATCTAGTAAAGGTTATAGATGACAACCTTAGTTGAAAAAGAAACCGTTAAATTGGATGACAAAAATGAAGAGGATTTCAATTTATTTAGGTTGCACCAATTGTCAACAAATGTTGACTCAAAGCACAAAAAATAAATAAATCTAATAAAACACAGAAATATATGGTCAATTCAGTCTAATCATATAGACAGATTCAAAGTCAATCATATGCATTCCAATTTGATCTTAGGTATTAAACAAAGCAGTCAAGTTAAATTTATTATTAGGCACGAGCAGCGAAGCGCTGTGAAGGCCTATGGTAATTAGAATGTTTCTTATTATTATTATCCATCCGGGAAATGAATTGCCTTTTTGGCAGCTTTAAGATATTCAAAAGGTCACCAAACCTTACCCAAAATTCTCAAATCTTTGTGTTTAAATGGAATTGAAAGTGGGCATGGCCAAACGGCTCCACAGCGCCCCCTAAACTTAGATAGTCCTACAGATTTGAAATTTGGTACATAGGTAAAAACCTCCAAATGATGAGAAAAATTCACTTAGAGGAATGCCCTAAAACCAACAGGAAGTCGGTCATTTTGGGTCAAAGGGTCCATCCTTCCATCCATTTTTTACACCCTGTTCTTCCATACTGGCTCTCAGAGGAGCTGGTACTGATGGGGGAGAGGCGGGGTACACCCTACACAGGTCGCACACAGGACAAATAACCATGCACACACCCATTCACACCTAAGGGCAATTAAGAGAGACAAATTGACCTAACAGTCATGTTTTAGGACTGTGGGAGGAAGCTGGGTCAAAAGGGTCATTTTTGGCCATTTTTGATTTTTCATACATGGCGAACTTTAACAAACTCCTCCTACGAATTTTGACCTATCGGCTTCATATTTGGTCAATATGCCGTTAAGGCATGGGGGATTAAAGTGATCAAAATCGTGAGTTTTTGAGCATGCTGAAGGGGCGGGGCTTGGCCTCAAAGTTTGCCTTTTCGACAAATAATTTCAAACAGCTATAACCTTAATATAGATCGGCTGAATTAGACCAAACCTGGTATGATTGATCCCTGTCAGGTGTCCAACAATTCTATGTGATCAGATGATGACATCATCAAAGCCATGCCCACTGAGAACAGGAAGTCCCATTTTTTGCTTGGAAAGGTCCCTCTATAACAAATTGGTCTAACTTTGTTTGAAACACAGACCCTGTACGCTGTAGGGTGTGGCTGTGGCGGCGTGGCAA
This sequence comes from Crenichthys baileyi, assembly GCA_036173005.1. Taxonomy (NCBI): domain Eukaryota; kingdom Metazoa; phylum Chordata; class Actinopteri; order Cyprinodontiformes; family Goodeidae; genus Crenichthys; species Crenichthys baileyi. Next base: position 263,608 of record JAHHUM010002306.1, read on the forward strand.
AGGAAAGTCACAGAGACACGAAATTTTCTGGGATTGATGCACATCGACCCCTGAACAATATTCAGAATCAGAATCAGCTTTATTGCTTTATTGTTTGTACATACAAATAATTTGACTCCGGTACGCTTTGCTCTTTGTAAATATGTATATTCTATTCTGTAATGCATAAACAAAAACCAATGTACAAATATACACACATATATATATACATATATATATATATATATATATATATATATACATATATATATATATATATATACTATATATATATATATATATACTATATATTATATATATATATATATATATAAATATATATAATAAAATAAGAAGGTGCATTTGCAACATCTGTATGCTGTTGTTTTGTACTCTATTAAATGTTCAACAGAGAAACAGCCTGGGGGAAGAACCCGTCTCTGTGGCGGCTGGTTTTAGTTAACAGCGCTCTGTAGCGGTGGCCTGAAGGAAAAACTCTGAACAGTTTGTGTGCAGGGTGTGTGGGGTCTGCAGAAATTTTAGCAGCTCTTGTCCTGACCCTAGACCTGTATAAGTCCTGGATGGAGGGAAGGTCAGCCCTGATGATTCTCTCTGCAGTCCTGATTATTCATTGCAGTCTGGACCTGTCCTGTTTTGTGGATGAGCCAAACCACACTGAGATGGATGAAGAAAGGACAGACTGAATGATGGCAGTGTAGAAGATGACCAGCAGCTCCTGTGGAAGGTTGTACTTCTTGAGTTGCCTCAGGAAGTACAGTCTCTGCTGGGCCTTCTTCCGAACAGTGTCTATGTGTGAAGACCATCTCAGGTCCTCAGAGATGATGGTTCCTAGGAATCTGAAGTGGTCCACAGCCGACGCGGTGTTGTTGAGGATGGTGAGGGGGGTGTATGGAGGTGGTGTTTTTCGAGAGTCCACCACCATTTCCACAGTCTTGAGTGGGTTTAATTCCAGGCAGTTCTGACTACACCAGTGTACCAGCCGATCCACCTCCTGTCTGTATGCAGACTCATCACCGTCCTGGATCAGTCCAATGACAGTGGTGTCTTCTGCAAACTTAAGGAGTTTCATGGACGAGTCTGCTGAGGTGCAGTCATTTGTGTACAGGGAGAAGAGGAGTGGGGATAGAACACACCCCTGGGGGGCACCAGTATTTATTGATCTGGTTCAATGGTGAAATGCTGAAATCATCAAAGCCCTGTCCCCTGAGAACAGGAAGTGTAATGTTTCACTTTGAAAAGCCCATATTTGATCCTCTTCACCTAATTAAATCAAACTGTCCTCAGTGACAGATAACATGATGGTCTAAATTGGTCTCCAATACTGAGAGTGTGGGTTTCAGGGTGTGGCCGCGGCAGCGTGACTAAGTCCCACATAATGCTGCTGCCTTACATTTGGCTGTAAATTACACATGCATGGTCCGATTTACTCCAAACTAAATATGGTTGGTCTTTGTCAATTCTCAAACAGCTGTATTGAATTACATTGGAATTTAGATCAAATGTGCCTCCTAGGAAATTTTAAACACTGTGTCCAGAAGTTTTAAACTTGCTTACGGTAATCTGGACGCAGAATCGATCACAGGGTTCATCAGTTCAATTCAATTCAATTCACTTCACAACACATGTCGTCTCAAGGCACTTCACAAAAGTCAGGTACATACATTCCAATTAATCCTAACCATTGAACAGTGCAGTCAGATTCAGTTATTTATTCAAATTGGATAAAAAGTTTTCTATCAAAGGAAACCCAACAGATTGCATCGAGTCAGAGATTTGTAGCAGTCACTCCTCCCAGATGAGCGTGTAGAGACAGTGGACAGTCACTGGCGTTGACTTTGCAGCAATCTCTCATACTGAGCATGCATGTAGCGACAGTGGAGAGGAAAAACTCCCTTTTAACAGGAAGAAACCTCCTGCAGAACCAGGCTCAGTGTGAGCGGCCATCTGCCACGACCGACTGGGGGTTTAAGTGAACAGAGCAGAGACACAAAGAGAACAAAGAAGCACTGATCTAGGAGTCATTTCTATGGGAAGGAAAAGTAAATGTTAATGGATGTAGCTCCTTTAGTCGTTTCACCTAGAAAGAAAGAACAGATAAACTCTGAGCCAGTTTTCAAGGTTAGAGTCTGAAAGAGAGCACATAGGGTTAGTCACAGCAAAAGCTCAGTCAATCGCCATGTCTAGGAGAGAGAAAGGGTTAAACACTGAAAGACAGGGCCATGTGGATCATCGGTAGAGGGTGAGCATTAAGTTATTGCCAGCAGAAACTTGGACGATGCCCCTCTCCCGAAAGGTGTCACAGGTAGACACAGAGTCAGGCCAGGTGTAGCCTGGAGGTGGCGATGCCAGGCTCCTGTGGTCGCAACATAGGCCGAGCAGCGCCAAGCTGCGAGGGCCGCCCAATGCTGCTTGCAGCTTTAATTCAAATAGTTTTCTATCAAACGAAACCCAATCATTTCCTGTCAGGCCACAGAGCTGAGGAAAGGTTGTTTGTGTTTGTGTGGAGTGTTGTTCTCTCTTTATCCAAAGGGTGCGACAGGCAGGTGCAGCTACACAGCTGTTCCCCAGCAGGAGCAATTAGGGAGAGTTTCATAAGCTGGTGGAACCTTGGGACGGCGTCAGATTGTTTGCTCACCTAGAGCGGTAATTGGTCATTGACAAACTTCAGACGGGCCTGGACATGCGCTGGCTTGAGCAGGGGGACCTTGCGTGCATTGCAGGATTTTAATCCATGACGGCGTAGTGTGTTATTAATAATCTTCTTCGAGACTCTGGTCCCAGCTTTCTTCAGGTCATTGACTAGGTCCTGCTCTGTAGCTCTGGGCTGATCTCTCACCTTCCTCATGTTCATTGATGTCCCATGAGGTGAGATCTTGCATGGAGCCCCAGACCGAGGGAGATTGACCGTCATCTTGAACTCCTTCCATTTTCTTATAATTGCACCAACAGTTGTTGTCTTCTCACCAAGCTGCTTGGCTATTTTCCTGTAGGCCATCCCAGCCTTGTGCAGGTCTACTATTTTATTCCTGATATCCTTACGCAGTTCTCTGGTCTTGGCCATTGTGGAGAGGTTGGAGTTTGTCTGATTGAGTGTGTGGACAGGTGTCTTTTATACAGATAAGTTCAAACAGGTGCAGTTAATACAGGTAATGAGTGGAGAACATGAGGGCTTCTTAAAGAATAACTAACAGGCCTGTGAGAGCTGGGATTCTTACTGGTTGGTAGGTGATCAAATGCTTATATAATGCAATAAAATACAAATAAATTACTTAAAAATCACACAATCACACAATTTCTGGATTTTTGTTTTAGAGTCCATCAGTCACAGTTAAAGAGTACCAATGATAAAAATTGAAGACTTCTACATGCTTTGCAAGTGTGAAAACCTGCAAAATGTATCAAATACTTGTTCTCCCCACTGTATACAGTACCCCTTTTTAACCAGGATAAAACAAGAAATCAATATATTTCGAGGATATCTGTGAAATTATGAAACTTATGAAGACTTTTTTGGCACAATAGTGTTAAAGGCCTTACTGAACAGATTTATAATACCGCATGCCAAAAAACACAATTATAATTAGTGATCAAACCACATATTTGGTACTATAATGTAAGTAAAACCAAATAAAAAATAATAATTTTCTAGTTTGTGGTAAATTCAATAATATTCTTCATCCATTGCAAAAATTTTAAAGTCAGTGTTTGTAAAATACTAATTAGTTTAATTAATTCGTCACTTTGAGTTTAAACAGAAAACAAACACAGGGACTGCTGGGAAAATTAAATCACTGATTGAGTTTATCATTCACTTGAGGATATAAGCAATTCAAGCAAACATTTTTCTTTATTTCCCTATGTTGAAGCATTTGAAACAATTTCGGTAAAATAGAACTTTAGGCCTTCAAATAACAAAACTGCATAAACATTCACTTGTTTTGCATTGATGCTTGCAACACGTTCCAAATCTACCAGAAAAACATACCCTGAACAGACGCAAAGGTTATACTGCTAAACAGCATTTAGTTCTGTTCATCGCTATCAATAATAATAATATGTTCCAATAATTTTATCTGTATTACCAAATTAAATGTGTTTTAAAAATTTGCTCTTCACATTTGTATTCAAATTTCTCCTCAATTAACAGTAAGAACATGATAAATCGATGAAGAGATTTTTTTTAAACGTATGTGTAAAGACAACTATTTTCTGTCTAGTACTATGTATAGTACTGGCAATCTTTTGGTTCTTTAAATGTTACACATAAATTTACATGCTAGTGCCACTATTTTGAATCATTAGTCAGAATTTATGTACTCATGTCTGCCGTCCTGATAGGTGGTAGCACTTGCTTCAGTTCAGGTTGAGGCCCCTATTATTTAAAATGTTAATTGATTCACAGAGAAAAATTTCTGTAAAATAGACTCGTCTTGTGATGTGAAATAGTCGAATAACAAAATCAGATTTTTGCTTTAAAAAATGCAGAATTTTGTGAGCAACTTTCTAGTCATTAAAATGGCAACCTTAACAGTGTGGAGACAGTCTGCAGAGCTGGAAGGAAATGTGCTGCCAGATGATATTCTTGTATCAGAATGTCACTTTAAGCAGCACTGCGTTATTTTATTCATACTTACTAAAGTTTAACAGGAATACAGAAAACAACCTTCTCCTGAATGATCTAAATGCCAGTACAGCTGTACCACATTCAGTTCTGTGTTTAAACCAGACTGAAGACAACAGTGTTGATCCTTTTCACACTCAGAAAGTCCACCAAAGCAAGAAACAATCCCTTTAAGCAAATTCCATCCCCGACTGTTTGTCTCCTTCTCGTTTTTATCCCATTAATCCCTCCATCTCTTGAAGGTTTTGTTGAAGACCCTGAGTTGAAAAGCCGGTCACGTCAGACCTCAGAGCAGCTCGTTCATCAATGAGAGAGACAGCAAGCACCCTGAAATCTCTGACAGCTTCACCGGGAGCTCTTCACACACACACACACACACACACACAAGCACACAAAGGTTTTGCCAATGCAAAAGGAACACAAACAACACAGGGTTTTTGTTGCATGCTGCCATGGTTAGCACCTCGAATATGAGGCTCAGATAAACAATTAAAGAAGAAATGTGAAGCTACTTGAAACTTTACCTCACTTCTGATGCACTCTTTATTTGAAATTAAAGGAGGGATATTAACACTAGGACTCCCAGAATTCTAACACTACTAGAAGTCCCAAGCCCGTCAATTTGACGGCGAGCATTCTGGATGCGAGGGCAGTGATGACGTCATCACATTAACGCTATAAAATGTTGTTTTTGACAAGAATTAATAATAGTATTTGATCAAAACCTATTATGTTTTATTGTTATTTATATATAGTACTGAAAAATTATACAGAGTAGCGGGTACATTTAAAAAGAAAGCTTTACTAATCTGACCAAAAGCTGGACAGCTCCATGTTACGCCCCCCTTTCACTTCGCGGACATAAACTACAGCTAAAAATGCATTCAGCTCATCCACACTCATGTCCGAGGAGGAATCATCTCCTAAAACTCTGCGGGCCTCAGCCACACTGCAGTCGTGAATGTGGATAAGCATTTCGGCATCCACCACGCAGAGGAACGCGGTCTGGGCATCTTGGATCAGGCGCTCTGTCAACGCGTTCTGGCTCTGACGCCTCCCTCTACTTTCTTCCTCCCCTACCACTGTCCACAAAGTGCCATCCTTTCCTATCTCCTCCTCCTTCCAAGGTGTGCGCTCGTCTTGCGATGAAAACGCTGTAAAGCGCAGAATAGGTTGTTGTTACTGGGCTACTATATCTATGACCTAACTTATTGTTTATTTCTTTGTCCATTATCAGTACCTTGATTTGTAGTTTGTCTCCTGCCAGGGAGCTGGATTGCTAGGTTTATAGCTGGGGACTGGGCACCTGGCTCATCTCCCTGTCTCTGAACCTGCGCTGATTGTGGCCCTGTTGCTGTAGTTTATATTATATTAGTTTACCAATCTGTAAACTATAGCCTAAAATGATAAAATCGTTACATAGGCTAGTCTTTTGCTACCTTGAAATAATGCGTCACAACCTCTTGCTAATGGGAAGACACATTTTTTTAGCTGGGGGAGGTTCACTCTCTGACCCGCTGTCACTGGAACTGAATGCTGACCAAGAGCCGTCAGAATCCCTCTCGACCCAGAATCACGATCATCTAATTTATGAAGCATTTCCAATGTCTCTTGAGCAGAAAACATCCTTCTGGAAGCCATTTGTAGGATGCCAACAATCTGACTGTGTTCTAGATTGGCGGTTGCTAAGCAACGCTCGTGCGTATACTCAGCCGCGGAAAAAACATATCAATGTAAATAATAGGGTCAAAATAGCGGCTGTGGTAGTTAGAGGTAGAAATAATTAGATCTTTTATTTGCTTTGTTATTTTTTTAAAGAGACATAGGAATACAAAAGACAGGTTTAGAAAAAGTCAGGATGCCAGGAAGATAAGAGTTTTAATAAACCAGAGTTATGGCATATCAAACTTTCAAAACCGTCAAATTGACGGCTCTGGGAGTTCTAGTGTTAAGAGTGTGGAGGGGAATAATGGGAAAAAACCTGCAAAAAGGCACCAATAATCCACATGTTTAAAATCATACATACAGAGTAAAATATGTAAATACATTTCCAACTAGACTGGCTCTAGGGATGTGGAATGTCCTCTCGCAGGGGCGGAAGGAGCCTGAGCTTGTGCGGTAGGTCAAGAGATATCGACTAGAAAAAGTCAGGCTCGCCTCTACGCGCAGCGTGGGCTCTGGAACCCAGCTCCTAGAGAGAGGTTGGACTTTCTTCTACTCTGGAGTGGCCCACGGGGAGAGGCGAGTTGGGGTTTACCCTGGTGGATAAGAGGGTCGCATCCCTGCGCCTTCGGGTCGGGGACAGGTCTCTGACTGTTGCTTGGGCCTACGGGCTGAGCGGTAGTGTGGAGTACCCGGCCTTCTTGGCATCCCTGTCAGGGGTGCTGCATAGTGCCCCTCTCGGGGGTTCCGTTCTTCTGCTGGGGGACTTCAACACCCACGTGAAAAACGACAGTGACACCTGGGGAGGTGTGATTGGGTGGAATGGCCTCCCCGATCTGAATCCGTGTGGTGTTTCATTATTGGACTTTTGTTCTAGTCATGGATTTTCCATAATAAACACCATGTTCAAGCATCAGTGCACTTGGCACCATGACACCCTAGGCAGGAGGTTGATGATCGACTTTGTTGTCGTGTCTTCAGACCTTCGGCCGTATGTCTTGGACACTCGGGTGAAGAGAGGGACTGAGCTGTCCACTGTGGTGAGTTGGACCCGCTGGAAGAGGAGAAAGCCGCACAGACTTGGCAGGCCCAGCAGGAACTGCTGGCGGAGCCCTCGACCAGGGATGTAAACAACCTCCCCCTCCGGGAGAGCTTAGACCAGATTCCAGGGGAGGTTGGAGACACAGAGTAGGAGTGGACCCTGTTCTCCACGTCTATTGTCGATGCTGCCGCCCGTAGCTGTGGCCGTAAGGTCTGCGGTGCCTGTTGCGGCGGCAATCCCCGAACCCGGTGGTGGACACCAGCAGTAAGGGATGCTGTCAAGCTGAAGAAGGAGTCCTATCGGCTGTGGTTGGCTTGTGGGACTCCTGAGGTGGCTGATGGGTATACTGAGGCCAAGCGTGCCGTGGCCCGGGCTATGGCAGAGGCAAAAACTTGGGCCTGGGAGGAGTTCGGTGAGGCCATGGAGAAGGACTACCATTGGCCTCAAGGCTATTCTAGCAAACTGATCGGCACCTCAGGAGGTGGAAGCAGTGCATGGTTAAAAAGCTCCACGGTGGCAGGGCTTCGGGGGTGGATGAGATCTGCCCTGAGTGCCTCAAGTCTCTGGATGTTGTGGGGCTGTTATGGTTGACACGCCTCTTCAACATTGCGTGGCGGTCAGAGACAGTGCCTCTGGACTGGCCAGGGTAGTTCCCCTTCACAAGAAGGGTGACCAGAGGGTGTGTTCCAACTACAGGGGGATCACACTCCTCAGCCTCCTTGGTAAGGCCTATGCCAGGGTATTGAAGAGGAGAGACCAGCCCATAGTCCAACCTCAGCTTCAGGAGGACAGGCAGTGTGGTTTTCGTCCTGGCCGTGGAACACTGGACCAGCTCTATACCCTCTACAGGGTACTCGAGGGTTCATGGGAGTTTGCTCAACCGGTCCACACATGTTTTGTGGACCAGGAGAAGGCATTTAACTGTGTCCCTCACAGTGCCCCGTGGGGGGTGCTCCAGGAGTACGGTGTCGTGGGCCCTTTCTTAGGGGCCATCAGGTCTCTGTACAAGCGGAGCAGGAGTATGGTTTGTATTGCTGGCACTAAGTCGGACTTGTTCCCGGTGCACGTAGGACTCCAGCAGGGCTGCCTTTTGTCACCGGTCCTGTTCATAGCTTTTATGGACAGGATATTTAGGCACAGCCAAGGGCCGGAGGGGTTCGGGTTTGGGAACCAGTAGATTACGTCTCTTCCACAGCTGGTCCTCCGATGTGCAGGGGAGGGGGAGGGTGCTTATCCGTTCTGAAATCCACCACCATCTCCTTAGTCTTCTTCACATTGATGCAGAGGTCGTTTTCTCTGCACCACTGCACCAGTGTTCCAGTCTGAGGTCTGTTGGTCAGGAAGTCCAGGACCCAGTTCCCCAGTGTGGGACTCAGTCCAAGAGAATGGGGCTTCTGCACTAGGGTCTGTGGGATGAAGGCATTCAAGAGTAGATGGAGGTAGGATTTACTAATCTCCAGATGGGTGAGGGCTGGGTGGACCACCGATGAGATGGTGTCATCAATGGAGCGGTTCTGTCTGTAGGCATACTGATGGGGATCCACAGTGATGTTGATGGAGTCCTTGATATGAGACATGACCAGCCTCTCGAAGCACTTCATGACTACCAGGGTTAGGGCTTCAGGTTGGTAGTCATTTAGGCCTGTCACTGTGGAACACTTGGTAACGGGGACAATAGTAGCAGTAATTAAACAGGTGGGGACAGATGCCAGTGACAATGAGGTGTTGAAGATGTCCACCAGCACCTCAGACAGCTGATGTGCGCAGTCCCTCAGTCCCTGCCCTGGGATGTTGATGGGCCTGTAGCCTTGCAAGTGTTGATTCCCTGGAGGATCCTCACGCAAGCTGTGGTCACACTGACGGTCATGTCACCAGATGCTAGTCTGGTACTGGTGGGATGTCAGGGTCCTCAAAGCAGGCATAGAACCTGTTGAGTGCATCCAGCAAGGAGTAGTCTTTTGGGCATTGTGCATCCCTGGTTTGTAGTCTGTGATGCACTTAATGCCCCTCCACATGCACCAGGGGTCGCTGGTGGTAAAGTGACCCTGAATTTTCTGGGTGTATATGGCTTTGGCCCTCTCAATGCCTGCAGTCAGTCCCTTCCTCGTCTCTGTGAGTGCTGATGCCTCCCCTGTCCTGAACACGGCATCCCTAGCTTTCAGCAGAGTTGTCACCTCAGCATTCACCCCGGTTTCTGGTTCGGATAGCAGGTTACTGTCCTGTTGGTAGTGACATCATAAGCACATTTGGATATGAAGCCTAGGACGAGGAGATTTATTCCTTAAGGTCCACCTCTTCCTCATACGTAGCTGACTCTCTGAAGACCTGTCTGTGCACTGAAAACAGTCCTGGAGCATAGACGCTGCATCCCTGGGCCACACAGTGACTGTCTTCTTTGTTGGCCTGATCTGTCTCAGCAGGGGGCGGTATGCTGGCACCAGCAGGATGGAGATGTGGTCGGAGAGGCCAAGATGGGGGCAACGAAGAGCTCTGTATGCACCCTTAATGTTAGTGTACAAACTGTCCAGAGTATTATTTCCCCTTGTAGGTATGGTGACATACTGGTAAAAACTGGGCAGAGTGTCCATCAGTTTCATGTGATTAAAGTCCCGAGAAACCACGTAGAATGCCTCTGGGTTCTTTGTCTACAGCTAGCTTATGGTGTAATGTAGCTCCTTCCCTGCTTCATTAGCGTTAGCATTAGTACCCAGCGAGATGTAAACAATGGTGATGAACACTTCAGTAAACTCGCGTGGCAGATAGTATGGCCGACATTTCGCAGTCATAAGTTCTATTGCGCCAGAGTAGAAGATTTTTATCAGTACACAGTTTGTATACCAACCTTCATTCACGTAGACGCAGAGTCATCCCCCCTGTGTTTTCCCTGACCGGTGGTCGCGGTCAGCTTGGAAAATATGTAGGCCTGCAATCTGGAAGGCTGAATCCCGCATGTTGTTAAGTCTGGTTTCCGTGAGACAAAGAACAGCACCGTTGTTCCTCATGTCTGTAGAAACACTCCGACGTAACAAACCTCAGATGTAACAAGTCCACTTTGTTATCCAATGAGCGTACGCTGGCCAGAAAGATGTGGGAGTTAGTGGTGTGGTACTATGTTATAGATGAGGACCGTGAAAATAGTTGCCCCCCATTTATTTTAGTTTGATGTTCATGCTTAAAGCTCACTTTCCATGGGTAGAATTATTGTTTATGTCTATTTTGTTGTAATACAGTGTAAAATAGGTTTCACCAGCAGAGGGCGCTCAGTACCTTACACATCAGTAGCTGACACCCGTTAGAAGAAGACTAGTCAGTACGTGATAAGACAGAGTGCAGATAACGCACAGAGTGCACTTCTGGTAAATCCTCCTACATTTCTGTGGTTTTGCAAGTAAGCCAGGTTTTAAATGACATATAAGTTATAGACAACAGTAGTAATGGATCATAAGCGCCTTAGAGTGTAACGGATATTGAGCTAAAGGGTGAATTTATATGTTTCTGTGTTTGCAAAGCCACTTTGTCACAGCCACGGTGATGAACCAGAGAACTGTTTTATGCTTTTGTGAGTTTGCAGGATATAAGCTAACTGCTGAGAGACACACAAGTTCTGTGAAGGGTTGAGTTTAGGGCCAAAACCTATGTTGAACCAAGTAAATGGGCAATGAGATGAGATGCTGGGTTAAAGGGATATACTGGGCTAAGTGTAAGGCTATGCTAAGAAATACATTTGTGGTCCTATATTAGTGCTAACACTAATGTTGGTCCGTGATAAAAGTCCTTAGTGGCCACACATGTATTTTGGGTTGAAGATGTACTAAAGGTGTGTTTGTTGGCTAATCAGAGGAAACATAAAATGCTTTCCGGTTCATTTCATTAAGGGGAATTACAATTGGAACGCGGTAAAAGCCGTCTGTTTGAAATATGTTTAGTTTAATAAATACTGTTCCTAAGGTTAATTCATCAGAGGTTAAAATAGTGATTAAAAGCAATGTTTGGAAACACTATAAAACTGTATAAATATAAAGGTAATGTAATTGGTTACATTTGGTATGACTATAGTGTTAAGAGTGTTTTACAGTATAAGTGTGTTTTATCCTGACTACTACTAGTGTTTTACAGTGTAGGCATATTGTGTGCGTATTGTTATGCTGCTTAGAAGAAGAGTAGTCAGTACGTGATAAGACAAGAGTACAGATAACGCACCGAGTGCACTCCTGTTAACCTGCATTTCTGTGTTTTTGCAGTGCATGCAAAAATAAAATATGATGCATGGGACATGAGTTGGCCTATCATTTCCTGCAGTGTAACAGTGGCTTGCTGGCCTTTAGCTGGGCTATAGCATCTGCATCTTAGAAATAGAAAGAGCATGGCACAACTGCAAACGAACAAAGACATGGTCATCCACATAACCTTACAAGCCAGAAAGGGAGTGCATTAATCAGAGAACCAGCCAATGGTAACTCTGGAGGAGCTACTGAGCTCATGTGGAAGAATTTCTTTGCAGAAAAGATATAAGTCATTTGATTCACAAATCTGGCCTTTATGGAATATAATTATGGTAAGAAGGAACTTACGCTTCATTGAATTAATGTCTGTTTACAGCTTGCCTAAAGGGGACATAACATGTGGAAGAAGGTGCTCTAGCTGAAACCAAAACTGAACTTTTTGGCCTACATCGACACTGCACAACAACCTGAAATATGGTGATGGGAACATCATGCTGTGTGGATGCTTTTCTTCAGCTGGGACCAGAAAGCTGGTCAGAGTTGATGGAAAGAATGATGGAGCAAAAAATAGCCCAGTCCTGGAAAAATAAAACATGTTAGAGGCTGTAAAAGACAGGACTGAGTTGAAGGTAATCTACCAGGAGGACAGCCTACTGTTTTTTTTGGAACAGTTCTTTTACTACACATGAAAAACTAATTAACATAAAAGCAACAATAATAGTGTTTTTTCTGTGATCTTACCCGTTGCCCCAGACATCTTTCAAAGGCATCCCTGAGCTGCACCATTCATGCAATCCAGTCTAGCATTGGCCTAAATGTAAATGCTTGAAATATGAACTCTTTACCAGAAGAGTCCTGAAAACAGATAGGGGAAGGAGAAGAAGGACCTGAGTGGGTCCCACTACTTATAGCTAAACAGTTTACAGAATATGTGCTATTGAAATAGTGTGTATCCGTGCATGCGTGTGAATGTGCTCATGTTGACATTTTGCATGTTGCCTGGCATGTCACTAGCTGTCAGTGTAGTGAACTCGCTACGAGAGAATTTGCATTACAATGAATGTTAATAGCCGTGCACAACATTGTCGGCTGACCTTGATTTATTCCCTGTCTAAGTGGGTAAATAAATACATTGGAATAAAGTGGGAGCTGGAGAGAGCAAACCTTCATCCCACACGTGAGGAGACTGAGGGAGTAGTTTGAGGTGAGCGCCTGTCTTTAGGTGCAATAGGGCTGGCAAAAGCTCATGCCTACAACACTATATGCATTCAAGGATACATTCCAATAAACCAAAAAGAATGAATCTAAATAAGGAAAATGCATCTCCATTGATATAAATATGTGGAGTAAATCAAACATATAAAAACATACTGATATATATTCTTAGGCATATTTATAAAAAGACACTAGGCAGAAAACAGCCTCAAACTCCTTAAAGTCAGTGTTGAAATATTAACCATCAGTATAGCCATTGGTATAGAAAAAATGAAAGGGGAAAACCTAAAAATAGTAAAAAGAATTTGGAAGGCCATCTAATGGTGTCAGCAGTGCCGAAACGGAATTCCTGCTTCCATCAATAAAGACAAGTACTGGTGCTGAAGAAGCAAAGAAGACTGGACTCCAAAAGTCTTGGAAATATAGGTAAGGCTGTAATTAGACATGGGCGTAGTGGACCTTAACTCAGCTTTCCAAAAAAATGGTTAATCAAAGTTAACTCAGTTAAATTGTTTAATTTTATTATGTTCTAAAACTAAAACAAAGTGGAAAGTGTAGAACTGACTGGAGATTTGGTTGGAATTTATTCAATGAGTATAGTATAAGACATTATAAGCCAATGCCTGAATAGAAAGATCATATTTAGAAAAAAAAACATGCTTAAATCACTTTGGAGTTGTTTTGATATTTAGTGTACCAGCGGTACCTGAATGCAACATGTGCAGCAGTTGAGAAAATCCCCTCCCATCATCGGAGATTCCTCCAACTTGCATTTTATACAATTTTTAGTTTGAGCTGATTGGATGCAACAGGTTAGCTATTTGGAGGTCAGCTTATTTTTCTCCAGAATATGTGGTTTACATTCAGCTTGAAGTTGTTTAAGGTGAGTAATTAAATTATGTTTTGGTTCACTCCACCTCTCTTTCTTTAGTTTAGCTCCTTGAAAATCACTAATGTATTTCCAAATTGCAGTTTAGTAATTAGTGGAAGTCCTCTGTTTTGTTAGTGTCACTTTTTAAAGGGGCACTACAAAACTTTACATAAAGCACTTAGTTACACGCATAAACATTCCGCATGTGTTGAGGTATAAAACAACACTGTATTCGTTTGGAACATACTGAACTGACAGGTCTGTACCAGATATTGTTGATACTAATATGTGTACCGTTACACCCCTGGAAATTATCATTTGAAAATAACATTTGTATTTACCCGGATTAGTCTCTCATTAAATTTGTATGATGATTTCAAAATTTCAAGAGAGAAAAAAAAACAACAATTGTTAAGGAGCAAATATCTTTTTACCTTACATTTTGGCCTTTATTCAGGGCATTGCTGTTTTGATTGTCCTGTATATTTCTTATACACTGACTTAGAAATTCAAAATCTCATGTCCACATCGAGTGGACTCTGGATCAAGCTTACCCAGGACAACTCTGTAACTTTGGACAAAGTCCTTGACTCGAACCAGTTATCCCTGCTTCAGAGCAGGTAACCAGGATGACCCTTAACCAAGTTTACACAAGCTGAGATGTATTGACCCTGTGTAAACTTGGATCACATTCACTTTGCCTACAAACAGTTAATCAATGGACCCTGAGCAAATATGACACAGCATTGGTTTCATGACCTCTGGTAACTATGAGCAAAGTTTACACAGGGTGTATTTCAAGCCTTTTCAGTCTATACTTAATAATCTTAAATTATAAACAAACATTTTGTGTGTATCTAGTTCTAGAGTTCTCCAGTCACTACTACTGGTAAAAGTCCAAGCAACTTCACAACAACATAGTGGATTTATTCAAATGTTAACACAATACATTAATTGTTTAATAAGGGGGTAATTGCGTTTTCACATGGAAGGTTGAAATGGAGATGTTTTTTCCAAATAAATCAAATCCTCAATTGGAAGTTATTTTTGTTGTATTTACTGAGATTATCTTGGTCCACTATTACATTTTAAATGATCTGAAACATTTGAGTGTGACAAACGTGTGACTTAGACAAAGTCTGTAAGGTGTAAAAATAGTTTTTCACTGCACTGCATAACATGCATCAAAGTTCTCTCCTTGTTATCAAGACCAAAAATTCCTTCAAGATTACCTAATAAAATGTGGCTCAAATGAAACAATAGGAATATAATTTACCCAAAGGAGTGTTATTCACCACTTACTGACAACAACAACATTGCTGCTAGTGTACCCTCGAACTAAAGGCAAGACTTTAGTTTCAATCCCAAAACTGACTTTATTAGTCTCTGGATATGGATAACCTAAAATAACAATATATGAGACATGCCACTTTTAAATTACCATGTCAGAGATAGATTTTTATGATGATGCATATTGATGTTATGATTGAGCAGGGTTTATTTTTGGAATTTGTTTTCTATTTAATAATTTAACTTTGTGAAACTCTTCTGAACAAACTGTTAAGTGGTGTGTTTTAGTAAGATGTTGAATGGTTTACAGTTTTCAAAACTAGGGCACCATCCATCAGTGAGTAAAACTGTATGTGTTCCAAGATGTCTAATAAATGTTGACTTTTACTGATCTTTAACCTCCATTCATCAACAAGGGAGGACAAATGTTTTGCAAGCTCTTCAAAAAATGTTCAATCTCTATGTCCTAAACTTAAAGCAGCAGCAGCCTTGTAAACTATGTAAATTTAAACTGCAATCCACAGACAAAGTTTGAAAAGGGCTCCTCTGTGTTTTCCCTGGGGAAAATATGAAGCCACAAACAAGCCACTGAGGCAGCAAGCATGATGGATGAACATGTCTTTGGGATCAGCTGTGGAAATGGGACACTCACCATGCATGCTGTCCTTCCTTTTAAAGTGATAATTTAGATGCTAACAACAAAACACTAAATGAAGGCATCAACTTCCAACTTAAGGTAAACTTGATTTACGCTAGGCTACATGCAGCGTAACACGACAGATGACCATGAAGATTAAATGGATTGAACTGGGTAAAACTCCTTTTTCAGGGAGAACAAATTGATTGTTTCAGCTTATTTCTGTGGGAGTCAAAGAACATCACAAACAAAACTTCAAAATATGCTGATGCATTCTACAGCAAAGCACCTCTGAACAAAATCTAGTATGTGTTGGCAAATGGGGAAGGGGAAATTTGTTTTTTTCTTTAAGGGGTGTTCTTTTGAGAGTTTATGAGCTTTTGATATTTTACCTGTAATATAAACTTCACTTAGTGTCGTCACTTTATATATATGCAGATTTGTTCCCACAGGCTATAATACTACTTAATATGAAGTTGTCTGTCTAAGGAAGCATTGCTGATCGCATTGAGTGATTGACTCATCTTTGCTTTTTGCTGCTTTTTGCAGATGATGTGGTTCTGTTGGATTCTTTAAGCCATGACCTTCACTGGCTTGCAGCTGAGTATGAAGCAGAGTCAGATCCTCTAAGTCTGGTTCTCACTCAGAAAAAGGTGCTGTATTACAGGTGTTGCTCCAGTCTGTTTTAGTAAAAAAAAAATTTAGCTAAAAACCAAAGCTCTGGATTCCTAGCCTGTCTACGTTACATTTTTTCTATGGTCAAGAGATATAAATCATGACCGAAAGCATGAGATCCAGTATATAAACAGCTGAAGTGAGCTTCCTCTGTAGGGTTGTTGGGCTCCTTCTTAGAGATAGGGAGAGGAAGTCCATCATCCTGAGGTAGCTCAGAGTAGAGTCACCTGCTTCTCGAAGGAGTTAGTAGAGGTGATTTGGGCATTTATCAGGATGCCTCCTGGACATGTCCACATGAAGGTTTTCCAGGCATGTTCCACTGGGAGGTTGACCCCAGGGCAGGCCCAGATCCTGCTGGAAGGAGTTTTTTTGCCTTGGGTGCTCCAGAAAGTGTTAGCGGCGCGAAGAATGGCTGGGTTTGCGTCCTGGATCTGTAACTAAATGGCCCAATCTCCAAAAAATGTAAGACAATGGATGGGCAGATGTCGGATAAATGGACAGTTTTTCTAGCAATTTATGAAAATTGTTTTTTTCTGGAAATGCACATCCCTACTAAATCCCTACTAAATAAAGTGATAATTTGATTGTAATGTATCACAAATCTGAAAGAACGTTATACTAAAGTATGCTTTTTGTATGTTTCAGTTCCTTGTCATATTAAAGAAATCTCTTTGAATCACAACATTCTGTGTATCTCAAAAACACATTTATGAGAGAAACAAAAACCAAGTATAGGCATTAGCATCTTCAGTCCTGTTCCATTCTTGCCTCCCTGCTGTGTTCGAATCAATTCCATCAATAATGCCACCACAAAGGGACTGTTACCACAATGTTTTCCTGTGGAAAATGCCCGTTAATTACAAATCAAACTAGACAAATACATCCTATTAATGAACATTAAACGGATGTTAATTATCCGATTGAATGGCTGTCACATTAGCTTGTGTCCGGAGCTTGGGGGAGGAGGGAGGGGTAGAGGGCTCAAAAATAGGCTGGCATTTTGAAAAGCAAATTAGTTGCATACTGAGATGATCAGACAGTGTGAAGCACATGTGTCAGGAAACATGTGTCAGGAACACAGGCAAGGGGCTTGGGGAGAGGCACCATTGGAGAGGAGGAGAGGGAAGCCAAACTTTCTTCCTTTCCTGAAATTAGCAATTGCTGCAGTGCATTAGAGGGAAATTAATCAACAGTTTTTATTTATTTATATATTTGAGAAGGACAAAGTGTACGGTAGGAGAGCTGAACAGAGGCAGGAGTCACACTGTGCTAATGTGGCCGCAGCCATTCAATCAGGCTGTTCCAGTCAAAACATATCCATCACAACAGGTAAAAAAAAATTAAAGGGATGATTTGTCTATTTCAGTCTACACAGAAGTACAGTACTTAGAAAGTTTGAACAATTGAATTAATGTCTGTCGTTAGGTTGCAAATCATCCAGTGAATGTGAAGAGATTAAGGCAATTTTCTTATCAAAACATTATAAAAGTTGCTTGGATACTCTTTTTACTTTCTAATCATGTACTTAAACTTAATCTAAAAAATACTCAGCTGACTGAGTTAGATTTGAGCCATTTTGAGAATTTGCTAATAATAATCATCATCATCATCATCATCTAAAAAATGAAAGTTATGCTGTTATGCTTATAACACTTTGTTATAACACAATGCATGCAGAAGTGTTCCTACTCCTAAAATGTTTTTATATTTTACAACTACAAACCTTAATGTGTTTACCTGGAAATTTGATGTTATACAATAACAAAAAGTATTGTTTAACCCTATAGTGGAATTTAAATTATCCATCTGAATTCTAACAAGTGTGGTGTGCAAAGTTTACACAATCTCTTCCTTTCAAAGCCAACCCCAGTGGTCACCTGACCACCACCTCACGGTACCTGACAGTCCAGGATGACGACAATAGAAGACTCTGATTAAGTTGAATCCAAGATTAACCCATTAATTTTCCTCAGGATGGTAGCCAGCCCGGTCCACCACATACTAAAAACCCCGACCCTAGCAACGTGAGTCTAGAATACACCTTACATAGGCGGTTCTCCCATCAATTATCCTGGGTGGGAGGGGGGTGGGGACAGACGGTGCCAGCAGGGATGTGATACAATGCCTGAGCAGCAAAACATGGAAGACCTGATACGCCCTCAAGGAAGGTGAGAGGATTGGTTCTGGCGAAAATGTCGTACTGGCCAACAAACCTGGGAGTGAGCTTCCCAGGTTCTGTATGGAGTTTCAGGTGTCTTGTGGAGAGCTAAACTCAGTTATCTGGCTGAATGGAAGGTCCTGGGCAGTTTCGGTGGCAATGTTGTTTAATGTATTCGACATTTGATTGGGAAATGGCAGTCGTTGCCTTGAACCAGGCTAGCAGACATCGAGGGACAAACAGTTGGGCAGGGGGTACCTCGACCTAAGTCTCCTGGTGGTCGAAGATTAAGAGGTGAAGGCCATGACAAACCTTGAAAGGAGAGGGACCTATATTGGAAGAAACAAGGAGGTTGTGAGACAGCCAAACCAAGAGCAGATAACAAGGCCAGAGGGACAGATGAGTTGAGGAAAAGCATCTCAAGCAGAAGTCACTCACTGACGTCCAGACACATGGGGGGCCGGCAGAGGGCACATCGAAGGAGTTGGAGGGTCAGGATGTCCCAAAAGTGGGGAGGAGTGTGCCCTGACCCTGAAATAAGGAGGCTTTGGTCTGATGACAAAAGCCTTGAGGACAGGGAAAGGAACGTAAAAATGACCAGCAGGAGTTTCCGGAGGTGTTGGTTTGGCAGACAGAGCTGTACGGATAGAGTCCTCCAACAGCCAGTGAGTGGTGCCATGAATAGATGGATGAGGAGGATAGGTTCAGGGTCTGGAGAGAACAACTGCCTTAGCATTTCTGGAACCAGGACGGTAGACAAAATGAAAATTGTAGGACTCAAAAATAAACAAAAAACAACGAGCCTGTCTAGTATTGAGTTGTTTGGCGGTTTGAATGTGTACCAGATTCTGATGATCAGAAATGGCTCCTTTCTGTCCATAATTTTTTTTAAAGTTTTAATTTTTTTTTAAATTTTTGGGTTGATCTTTGTGTGATGAACAATTACACAACAGACTCTGAAGTGTTGTTTTGCACTCTTAAAGTAAGATTTAAATCATTTTAGAACCTGATAAAGACCTGATAACATCTATAATAAATAATTTTTTTCAGTTGATGTGTCCCTGGGCAAGACACCTTACCCGCCTTGCCTGCTGATGGTGGTCAGAGGGCTCGGTGGCACCTGTGTATGGCAGCCTTACTTCCGTCAGTCTGCCCCAGGGCAGCTGTGGCTACAATATAGCTCACCACTGTCAGTGTGTAAATGGATGGATGACTGATTGTAGTGTAAAGCGCTTTGGAGTCTCTGGCGACTTGATAAAGCGCTATACAAGTGCAGACCATTCACTATTTACCATTTATAAAAAAGCTCAAGAATTGACTAAGGGTGTAATTTCATTTTTACCATGATTGTACCAAACTCTTTAAGTGAATTTACAATGAATGCAATTAGTGACACACATTCCAAACTTGTGGCTCTCCAGCAGAGGCCTGAAGGAGGGGAAAGTAAATGACAGCACCCTGTATGCTCATCAGTTTAACTCAACAAGAAGCCAGGCAGAAAATCATTTGAAGAAGTCCCACAGTCCCCTCAGACAGAGGCTGCCAGCTTCTCAGTGATCTGCTATCATGTTCCCTGTCTCTTTACTGTCAGGAATAATAGCTCTTATATGGTAGGCTGGGACAAGGGTGCCTCATAAGGGCCAAGGGTGAAACACAATCAATAGTTTACCCAGCAGCCTCTTCTGTCTGTTAGTTGTTTTATTCCTAAATTAAGCAGTCACATAGGCAGCGGGTGAGATGATGTAATTGTAAGGGGTTGGTAATTGTAAAGCTGCAAATGTGGGTATGCAAGCATGTGCATGAGTGTATGTGTGTCAGAAAGTTTCCTTGTGCACTGACATCTAGCCCTCAGGACTGGCTGAGGAGATACAGCCAATCACAAGACAGATTGGAGCTAAGTTTCAGTGAGGTAAGTCTGCTTTGTCTAGCTGAGATACGATTTATTCTGTTATTGCTTTCTCTCTCACTCACTCACTCACTCTCACACACACACACACACACACACACTAAGTCCCCATTGTTCAAGAGAATTAAAATGTCAAAGCAATTTCTTCTTTAACTCTTTTTATCCATCTTTTCTTTTCTGATCCTCTCTTCATTTTTATTCATCTCTATTCCTTCACCATTACTACCATTGATCTATTTTCCTCTCCTTTTTTACCCATATTGTCTTCCTTTTCTTTATTAGTTTTCCTTCTCTTGCTTTTACATCTTTTTCTCTCTCCTTTTTCTTTCATTTAATACCTTTTTCTTGTGGATCTTTCTCATTGTACCTCAACATTTTTTTCTTTCCATTTTTCCTTAATGTTCCTTCTCTCCCCCAATTCATCACAATTTTGTTTTTATATCTCCTCCTGTTTTTATTAATGTTGTCCTCTTTTTGCAAATTTTTCTCCCTTTTTGATTTATTTTTTAACCTTTCATCTTTCCTCTTTACTTTGTTTCCTTTACTTGTGTCTTCTTTGCAATGTCTTTTTCTCTTTCTATTTCTTTCTTTCTGTTGATATCTTTATCTTTTATCTATTTCATTTTTATCATCCATTTGTATTTTATGATCATTCAGTTTCCTCATGCCATCTTTATTCATTGTTTCTATTCACAATTATTGCTTCATTCAAAAGTAACATTTAAAACACATTTAAGATTAGAATATCACATCAGACTAATGAAAAAAAATACAGAAATGTGTGCCTAATGAAAAGTATGTTTAATACCTGCTTGAAGGTTGCTATCAAATTGTACTTTTAATCTAACAAATGGGCCTCAAGCTTTGAACATCTCAAGGAGGTCCGTTCAATCCATCATCCAAAAACGAAAAGAGCATGAAACAATGGCTAACGAACCAAGGCATGGCTGTCCACCTGAACTGACAACACAGGCGAGGAGAACATTAATCTGAGACGCAGGCTAAAAGGACATGATAACCTGGAGGAGCTACTACTCACTGTGAACTCCAAATATCTGTCCTTTTGGCAGTGTGTGAGCTACATTCTGTTTATTTATTTCACAGTTATTTCTACATGTCAGCCTCCCTAAGATCCACATGTATTTTTTCATGACAGACCTGTTCACACAAAGCAAGAACAGATGTTCACTGGGCTTTAAAGTGTCTTTAAAACCTGCAACACATCTCCAAGAGTGAGAAGATTGGTGTTGTGACAGGATGTTCCAGGATGAGGGGGCAACATATGAGAGGGCCTTTTGGTCGAAATCTGAACATACATATGGAATGTAAAGAGCCAGATAATGACTGAACTCTTTTATGTATATAAACGTAAACTATAATGGTGAAAGTCCAATTAGTGATTTCTAACTCTATACAAAAGAACTGGGTTATTAGAACAGAGGGTAAACTTCTTGGCACTTTCTTTATGTTAGAAAAAAAAAAAAACATCCCCTCTTTTTCTTTTCAGGGTTATAAACCAGTTTGAGACTGAATTATATCAAATGCAAACATTCAAAAACTATTTCAACAGTTTTAGCACGGCATAAAACAGTATTATTAGCATAAAGATGTATAGAGGCAGTTGATATAATTTTGACTAAATTGTTGATATAAATTGTAACAATTTGAACATAAAAACTGAGCCCTGTGGAAGTCCATTGTTTCCAGCCTGCAACCTGCCTCATCTTCCAGCAGAACAAGGCTTTAAGCACACAACCAGAGCTCCCATAGGATGGTTGTGATAAAAGAATAATCATGTCCTTGAAACGACTAGTCAATGTTAAGACCTAAATCTAATTGAGAATATCAGGAAAAGACTTAAAGTTGCTATTCACACACACCATCCAGTCTGACCGAGATTAAGCTATTTTGTAAAGAATGGCCAAGGTAAAGATAATCCTCAAATTACCTGTTGTTGTAATTGCAGGAAAAGCTGGTTCTACTCTTCGGCTGATTACGAATGTAAACGACAGTTTTCAGATTTTTAATTGCAAAAAAAAAAAAAAAAATCCTTTTGGTGGTGCTTTAATAATATACCTTTATCACAAAAACACTCCATAAAATGCAATAAAATGAATAGCTGTATAGACACAAGTGTGGGAATTAATACCTTGGCAAGGCACTGGAACTTTCCTCTCTTACCTATTTTTTAGCCCCACCTCACCTATCCACACTGACCTATCACACCTCTCATCATCCATCAGACAGATCCAAGTAGACATACTAAATTAATTAGTCCTGGCCCAGAAACAAAACAACATCCCTCCCCTGACGCTCGCTCTCTAATAAAAAGATGCCCAAATGCTTAATAAGACATTCGCAGCAGGAAAGCCACACATGTGTGCCTTGATATACAATACCCAGCATGTAGTGGCTGCAGCTGTAATTAGAGGCTGACATTTTTTCGGGAATCCCACGGGTCACGGTTAGTAAAGATCACGTGATTGGGACGGTACAGGATAAAAAATGAACGGGAGCAGACGGGAGCGGGAGCTAACCAATAGGTGGGAAAATAAACTAAGATCAATTGTCTTTGGAAATGTAAAACTGAGACTTTGTTATAAACTTGAAGAAAAAAAAACTTGGCTCGACGTCGCCATTGTGTAGTTTTT
The DNA here is from genome assembly GCA_036173005.1 of Crenichthys baileyi. Classification (NCBI taxonomy): domain Eukaryota; kingdom Metazoa; phylum Chordata; class Actinopteri; order Cyprinodontiformes; family Goodeidae; genus Crenichthys; species Crenichthys baileyi. The sequence goes on from JAHHUM010002306.1 coordinate 286,559, forward strand.
TTCCAAGAAGCATATACTATAATGCGAGTCAAACAAACTACACGACCCACAAGCCAACAGTGCTTCTGATCGATGTTTTCCACCTGCGTTCAGAATGGAGGGAGCAAACGCAGGTGGAAAACTGGACGTGGTAAAATTGGATTTGCAACGTAAAGTCAGAAGTAAGGACTTATCTCTTAAACTCATAGAGTTGACAGGAAAGTCGCAAATATTACCCGAACTTCAGGAGAGTTGAATGTAGCGGTGTTAACACGCAGTATGCTGCTTGTAAAACGTGTTTAGTCATAATCAAGTACACCAGTGACTAAGGCACACTTGTAAGGCAAATTCTGGATTGAATCAGCTGCATCTCTTCATTCGTCAAACAAAAAGTACCATCACGTGTCAAGTCTCATCTGATCAACAAAATTGCTCGCATGTGCACTAAAGATTTAAGAGCCTTTGCCACAGTAGAGGGTAAAGGTACGGAGGCCGCGAGGGGACATGGGGGGAATATATTTTTCTTTCGCATCCCCACGCAATACTTTTGCGTTTGCTCGCAAAAGTTGTTAATAACCTTGAGAAAGCTGTGCATTTTGGAACAGCAGCACAGATGACAAACTGCTTACAAAACAAACAGCACTGATATGGCATTGATATGGTTTATTTGTCATATGCAGGTTAAGATGTAGTCAACAATGCGATTAAATGCTTAGGATAAGAAGAACCGTTCAAATCCAGATTAAAAAAAAAGCACTAATGGCGTGCAAAAAAAAGTACACATCATGCAGCAGCAATAAGCAAATAAAGTGTCACAGATGTGGTTTTGTGCAGTATTATTGTCCAGAGTTCAGTAGTTTGACAGCTTGTGGATAATAACTGTCTTTAAGTCTGATTGAAGATCATTTTATTTAAGGCCGATTTCAAAATAAAACTCAATAAATCTCAAAAACAGGTGTAGTGTTTGTTCCATTTTTGCAGTTATCTGGTTTGGAAACTATCCCACAAAGTATTGCGTGAAAACGCAAAAGTATTGCGTGGGGACGCAAAAGAAAAAAAATTCCCCCACGTCCCTTCACGGGCTCCGTAGAAAGGCTTCATCAGGGGAAGATATTAAATAAATACGTTGTAAAATAGAAAAAAATTGAATGTACTATTAAATGTACAATTTATTTTAATACATCATTAAATATTAGGTGTACCACTAATTACGTCATGTCGTCTTTAAAATTATACTTAATTATTCAGTGGCACATTTAATTGCATAATAGTCCATTTCATGATATAATGGTACATTTATTGTTTCTAATGTTGTATTAAATAAATAAATGGTACCTTTAATGTAATGGCACATTTAATGTTACATTTCTTTTATGTTACATTTACTTTACATATGGGACATTCACAACATTTATTTATTTAATGATGATTTTATTGTTTTAATTTTGTCCAGTTTGACCCTCCATTCTCGATGCCTGTATAGGAGGTCATGTCAGAATTTGAATCAGGTGTGCTGGAGCAGACACACATCTAAAACTTGCAGGGAAGGGGTCCCAGAGGACCAGGGCTGTGAACCATTGAGGTACAGTTTCTAAATTGTGAAGGTAATGCCTTTTTGCACTTTTGTTCACCAAGTACAGTTCTCTTGCTAAGTGCATTTTTCTTTCGTTTCAGCAAATTGAAACATAAAAGTAATGTCATTGTTCAAAGGAAACAATCACTTAATAAATGAGTAAAATACAACTATGTACATTTTGTTTATTCAGCTAAGATAGGATGGTCTGTTTCCTTGTTTGATATTTTATTATTTCTTCATTGTTATTCTTTATACTTTAACTGGCCTTTAAAACAGCTAAAAACAGGGACCTAACTGGTCCTTTAAACAAAGAAATTGCCAAAAGACTAACTGAAGAAAACAAAAATGGGAGTGGCACAGGAGTGGGAGTCGTTCTAAATGGGAGCGGGATGGGAGTGGGAGCCAATTTACCAGTAGTGGGATGGGACAGGATTTTTTTTTTTTATGCTGGCCTGGGATTGGGATGGGACAAGCAAAACATTTTTCTGTGGGAGCGGGATGGGACAGGAGAGAAAATCCACTCCCGTGTCACCCTCTAGCTGTAATAACTTTGGAGTGTTTTTGGTTTGGTCACACCAGTATATCTGATTTTCTATCAGGACTGCAAGCAATATAGCGACCAAATGATTCCTGAAGTAATATGATGAGATTAAAACAATTCAGTTAAGGAGCTATATAAGCTGTTTATGTACAGAGACAAAATAAAGGATGCTTACATAGCCAGGGGACAACAATGCCAGCAATCACAAAAACTTATTTTATAATCTGCATCACGGAAAGTTTCAGTGCTAACTGGGAAATAAAATAACTCGATTCAAAACTTTCATACCTTTCAGCTCTACTATAGACTGTCTCTGTGTGGTCTTGTTATGCTTGTGCACTTTAATTCTTGATCGTCTTGATCTTCCAGCAGAACAAGGCTTTAAGCCTTTGATCAACAGCATGTGAAAAATATTACACTGAGGCAGTTTAGACCTCAGAGAAGACTCTGCTGCCATTAGCTCTTTTTGTACAGTACACATGTTTAGATCCTGCAGTGAACTACAACAGTCTGTGATCAGATGTTGGAATGACTTAATGAAGAGATCAAATTGAACGTGTTGTAACTTTTTACAGAACTAACAGAATTATACTTTTCATGATTGTCTAAGTTATAACCCAGCTTTAGAAATAAAAACAGATGGGTTCTAACATTATAGGCATAATTGCTATAAGTTGAATCAATGAGCCATAAACGGAAAGAAATCACATACAAACATCAGCTGACTGATAAAACGCACAATCTCAAAGCTTATGCATAGACAGTATCCTATTAAACTGATGTATTTTGAGTCAATGAGACTGAAGTGAAATTAGGCCAATCAATCTCATTCTTTGACAGGTACCAAGAGCTGTGGAGCTGCTGTGTCTTTCAGTTGAATTCCACCAAGATTTCTTTTAGGGTGTGAAATTCCTAATGAAGACACAGTTAAGTGATTTGGGGGAACAGATGATTTAGCGAGGACTTCATTATTCCCCCGTTCTTGGCCATTTGAGTAGAACACGGTATTCATAATTGCTGTCAGAATCAACTTGTGGCAGCTTGCTATCAGGAATGTGAGAGGAGATAAAATTGAAACTGTCTCCATAGTTGGAGCAGCAGGGGAATACAGAGTGAACAAATTAGTTCCATTCTCCTGGCAGTCTGTAAACAAATGCTGATCAACAACATTGTTTCAGTTTGTTTCATTTTCATGGCCTACGGGTAGAAAAGCAACTAGTCTGAGAGACACACACACTTGCACACACTCCTCCAATACCAATACTGTCATGGATCTAGATCAACTTAGGCTGAACTCAGTAAAAGATACCTTTATTTTATTGTAATGAAATTTATTGAAAACAACAATCTAAATCTCATACTATCCATTTTCTATACACCATCATTGGCTATAATAACACTAAAATATTAACAATAGTAGGACCAGATGGGTTAGCAAACTAACCTATGGCTTCCCCTTGTTGTCATATTTATGTAAACACAGAACATATAATACTTTAACTTATACAGTTTATTTAGAATAAAATTAAATCTTGGTGAAAAATATCATTAAATTTGTCAGTATTCAGCACTTCTGTTAATTCAGTCTAATATCATTTGTAGGTGTAGAACCTGCTTCAGAAATCTCAACTTATCGTTTGGGTGACAGTGATTGGCAAAAGTTGGTGAGCTACATTCTATAATAAATGGCAGCAATTGAATACAACGAACTATAAACACGTCAAATGTTACAAGCATTATGAGTCACATGAATAGAACCAAATTAAAAGAAATTCTAGGCGAATGCTTCATGTCATGTTTCTGCCGATGTTTCTGGTTGTTGAGTTTTTCATCTGAAATAGGAGGTTTGTTGAGTTACTGCCTGAAATTCAGTGGGATAATATTACCATCAGCTTCTGGATTTGCTTCATTAAATTATTTCCTGTCCTTAAATGTTTCAGGACTTTAAAACAACTAAAATGCCTCCAGTGTTTCGGGGTGAGTAGACATGAAGGCTTTAAGCAGGCCGCTACATTTTCCTCCAAAATCCACCAAATCCCTAATTTGGAAAATGCTTTTAAAATCTCAGCTTTTTCTCACCAACACCACTGACCTGCACATCGGAGCCACAAGCAGAGGAAAAAAAAAAATTGCAAAACATCTCAAAATATTTCAAACATCTCAAATCATTTCTTAATGTCTTTTATTTTACAGTTTTATATTTGTATTTTTTACTTTATCTTAAGGCAGTTCAAATTTTCTTGCAGAATATTACTATAAATACTATAAACAACAAGCCTAATGTTGGAATTGTTAATCATGGGTTGACTGACAGCTACAAATAATTTAAAGACCCCAAAACCAATAAATGTGCCGCACCCTGTAAGAAACAGTCACACATCGGTCAGTCTATAAGGCTTCATTGTGTGTCTGTGTGAGTCCATCTCTGCATATGTGCATTGTACAATATGTTTTGAAGTAGAAAAGAGAAGCCACACTAAAGAAGAAACAGATCTTTAAAGGCAAAATGTGAGGACAAAGTCCCAGGCAGCCGTTGTGTGCGTCAAAATGAGTATATAACGGAAGAATATTAAAACGTCCCTGCTGTTGCCTTACTTTAACATTTTTCTGTGCCAGCACAGTGACAGAGAACCAGTCGAACTGTCACACATTCCCTTCTGTGACAAATTCAATTCAATTCAAAAATACTTTATTAATCCCAAAGAGAAATTAAATGTTGTACCTCATAATATGCAGGTTTCTTCAAAGATCCGTAGATACTGATTGCTGTTGGCCGGAAGGACCTCCTGTATCAGTCTGTCTTACAGCAGATCTGAAGACACTCTGTTATTGTAGGACAGTCTCATGGAGAGGATGTTCAGGGTTCTCCATAATGTTCTTTCTATGAAGAATCCTTCTTTGCACAATAATCTCCAAAGGTTCCAGAGGAGTCCCCAGAACAGAGCCAACCGGGAGTAAAAAAAAGTTATTGGCAGGATCCAGTTGAGTCCAGAGTGAAAATGAATATGTGGTTGCCTTGCACGCCTCCGACCGCACTGGAAGGAGTGGTGGGGATTTAACAGATCTCCTGGTTCGGACTAGGGTTAGCTCGCCATCAGTCTGGTCAGTTCAGCAACAGACCGGAATTAGGAACTCAGGAACCTGGCCTGTGTAAAACAAACCTAATAATAACCCTGAATTTATCAATATCTAAAATCATTATATAAATATAATCAGTACATGTACATGTTTATTTTCTTGTTATTATTTACTATAGTAAATAAATTCACAATATAAACAAATAATTTCACTTTTCAAGTATTACAATGCTCAATATTCCACCTTAGCACATCAAAAAGAAATAGCATTTCACCCTTTCAATATATCTTTCAATTAAATGCTTAAAGGTTAAAATAAGACTGAAAGCTTAGTTACTTATTACAGTAACATCAATGCCATACAGAATATAAACGTTTGAGCATATTCAAATGAAGTTTGTTAGCAATAGCATTGATCTAACAGAGTCCAATCAATCACCTGGAGGCCCGTGCTAGCAAGCTAACTCCAGAACAACAAAACACTCACCAGTTCCCACTTCAGAATGCACAATCAGCTGACGTTTTTTTAACACACACAGACATCTAAAAGTTGAGAGGCATATCAGTCAGACACGGCAATACCAACATTAGATGACAGCTAACAAATGGCTTGAAGCCTAGCTGTGGCAGCTACGAAATAGCATCTCCCACCTAGATTAATTAATAAAATAAGAAAAAAATAATTCTTTAAGAAAATAAATGTTTGGGGAACCTAATTTCAACAACAAAAATAAAATAGTAAAGAAAAAAATACTCAAATTAAATGATAAAAAGTTAATCTAATGGAAATGGAGAAATTTCAAAGGGAAATGGGAAAAATTACCCTGGTTAGACACTGGAGACAAAGAAAGACATGAGAAAACAATATACTGAATTTATGCAAAATTACATTCTACTTAGAGGACCAGACGTATATACACAGAAATACACAGCTCGGGGTTATTCTGCGCTGTAGGCAAGAGAAAGTTGCCATTACTGTTGAGTAGATGTTTTACTGCTTTAGAATCAAAGAGAGCCACAGAAATTATCTGCGGTTTCTATGGTTCCAGGACAGCAACCTGTGCAAATGAATCGCCGAGTTTCGCATGAATGTGCCAGTTTTTGGAACAGCCCTTCCCCAGCTATCACTATGTAGGGATTGAAGAAAGCTTTTAAAAGTGGTTGAATAACAGTAGGTAAGTTACACTCACCGGCCACGTTAGTAGGTCCACATGTCCAACTGCTCGTTAAGGCAAATTTCTAATCAGCCAATCACATGGCAGCAACTCAATGCATTTTGCCATGTAGACATGGTCAATACGATCTGCTGCAGTTCAAACCGTGCATCAGAATGGGGAAGAAAGGTGATTGAAGTGACTTTGAACGTGGCATGGTTGTTGGCGCCAGACGGGCTGGTCTGAGTATTTCAGAAACTGCTGATCTACTGGGATGTTCACGCACTACCATCTCTAGGGTTTACAGAGAATGGTCCAAAAAAGAGAAAATATCCAGTGAGTGGCAGTTCTGTGGGCGCAAATGCCTTGTTGATGCCAGAGATCAGAGGAGAATGGCCAGACTGGTTCAAGCTGATAGAAAGGCAACAGTAACTCAAATAACCACTCGTTACAACCAAGGCATGCAGAAGACCATCTCTGAATGCACATCACATCGAACCTTGAGGCGGATGGGCTACAGCATCGAAGACCACATCGGGTGCCACTTCTGTCAGCTAAGAACAGGAAACTGAGGCTACAATTTGCACAGGCTCACGAAACTTGGACAATAGAAGATTGGAAAAATGTTGCCTGGTCTGATGAGTCTCGATTTCTGCTGACATTCGGATGGTAGGGTCAGAATTTGGCGTCAACAACATGAAAGCATGGATCCATCCTGCCTTTTATCAACGGTTCAGGCTGGTGGTGGTGGTGGTGTAATGGTGTGGGGGATATTTTCCTGGCACACGTTGGGCCCCTTAATACCAATTGAGCATCGTGTCAACGCCACAATGGTCACATTTTCCTGTATCATGCTTTTGTGTCTTAGAAAGTGTACTGTCCATTCCTGTGTGTCCAACTCTTAATCTTATTACCCTTTTCTCCTTTCTGCTCCTTCTTCCAGTTCTCATTTCTCCGACTAACTTTTTGATCCTATAAAACCATCTTCCTTTACTTCCTTTACTTTTTTTTTATCTCCTTTGCCAGATTTGGACAAATAAATTATTAAATCTGTTAACCACCTTCTTGATATTTATAATAGCCATTTTATTTTGTGTGAAATAATCTGAGCAATTAGCTTTGGTTTGTTTATTTATATTAATACAATCTAATGCATTTAACTGTACTTTTAGTATTATTCTCATTATTTTATAATAATTTATTATAATAATTCTTCTTACATGCCCTTATAATACTGGTTAATTTGGTTAAGCAATGTTGTTTTATTGGTCTTTGTTTTTTGTTTAAGAATGTAGATATTTGTAAGAACAATTTATATGCTTTGTTTACATTAGCTGATACTCATACACTTTTCTAGTTCGGATTTAATAAATCATTTTAAAGAATGGATATGATCTTTGCTCTTAACCTACTATACTCCACCTCATTATGGACTGTCTTCTCTCATAGGTACATTGAAATATAAAGACATTTACTGGGTTACTAATATCGTTTATCAATAATCCACTCAAAACATCCCCTTCACGATTATTTGTGAATATATTGTCAGAGTGGCATTGTAAGATGTTCTCTTTTTGGTTTTGTAATTGTTGGAAAAAGGCTTACACAGTACATATGTTCAATAAAATAATCAGTCATTTAACAGTTTGAATCCTGATTCACCAGAAACTTGAACTGGTCACCCTAATGCATAAAATTTGAGAGTAAAAAAATCTGTAAAATAAGACACATTCAGAACCCCGTGGTAAAGAATTATAAACAAAAAATATATATTGAACCTGGTTTTGTTTGGCCTTTTACCATTGAAAAATGTGTATTTAGACATTTGCAAAAGTTGATTTTCATATTTTCTTATTTAAAAAGGTGTACATTTGATTTTGAAGCAGGCTGCTTATTTTTCCACCCCACACATCAGCTTAGCCAGTTCAAATGATGATTTATTTTTTGATCTTTCAGAAAGTTAGATGCAAACTATTTGAGGTAATGCGTACAACTTTAACAACGGTAAATACAGATAAAGCTGTGCACCAAAATTTAAAATAGATGAGCAAACCAACAGTCTTCAACAGAAGTAAAACCAGAAATAGAAAAGATAAATAAGCAGGTTAATTGATAAAAGAAGGGGGCATTAAAAAGGAGAAATATAACTGAAAGTACGAGATAACTGAAAAGGGATGACAATTTTATCTATATTCAGAACTGTCATTCACATTATTAAATAGCCATATTTTAGTGTTAACTGTGCAGATCATGGTAATGGGATTGAAACCAATTTTCAAAGGTTTTAATTAAAACTTCATACTCTAAAAAATCATCCCAAAAAGGCTGTAAAGCATCTTTATTGATCCTTTCAGTTTTAGTTTAACTTAAGAGTTAAAACTCATGTTTTTGATGGTGCCTTGTAAAAGTATTCATACACCTTGAACTTTTTTACATTTTGCCACATTACAACTACAGGGGTTGGACAATGAAACTGAAACACCTGTCATTTTAGTGTGGGAGGTTTCATGGCTTAATTGGACCAGCCTGGTAGCCAGTCTTCATTGATTGCACATTGCACCAGTAAGAGCAGAGTGTGAAGGTTCAATTAGCAGGGTAAGAGCACAGTTTTGCTCAAAATATTGAAATGCACACAACATTGTGGGTGACATACCAGAGTTCAAAAGAGGACAAATTGTTGGTGCACGTCTTGCTGGCACATCTGTGACCAAGACAGCAGGTCTTTGTGATGTATCAAGAGCCATGGTATCCAGGGTAACGTCAGCATACCACCAAGAAAGACGAACCACATCCAACAGGATTAACTGTGGACGCAAGAGGAAGCTGTCTGAAAGGGATGTTCGGGTGCTAACCCAGATTGTATCCAAAAAACATAAAACCACGGCTGCCTAAATCACGGCAGAATTAAATGTGCACCTCAACTCTCCTGTTTCCACCAGAACTGTCCGTCGGGAGCTCCACAGGGTCAATATACACGGCCGTGCTGCTATAGCCAAACCTTTGGTCACTCATGCCAATGCCAATGGTTTCAATGGTTCAAGGAGCGCAAATCTTGGGCTGTGGACAATGTGAAACATGTATTGTTCTCTGATGAGTCCACCTTTACTGTTTTCCCCACATCCGGGAGAGTTACGGTGTGGAGAAGCCCCAAAGAAGCGTACCACCCAGACTGTTGCATGCCTAGAGTGAAGCATGGGGGTGGATCAGTGATGGTTTGGGCTGCCATATCATGGCATTCCCTTGGCCCAATACTTGTGCTAGATGGGGGCGTCACTGCCAAGGACTACCGAACCATTCTTGAGGACCATGAGCATCTAATGGTTCAAACATTGTATCCTGAAGGTGGTGCCGTGTATCAGGATGACAATGCACCAATACACAGCAAGACTGGTGAAAGATTCGTTTGATGAACATGAAAGTGAAGTTGAACATCTCCCATGGCCTGCACAGTCACCAGATCTAAATATTATTGAGCCACTTTAGGGTGTTTTGGAGGAGCGAGTAAGGAAACGTTTTCCTCCACCAGGATCACGTAGTGATCTGGCCACTATCCTGCAAGAAGAATGGCTTAAAATCCCTCTGACCACTGTGCAGGACTTGTATATGTCATTCCCAAGAAGAATTGACGCTGTATTGGCCGCAAAAGGGGTCCCTACACCATACTAATAAATTATTGTGGTCTAAAACCAGGTGTTTCAGTTTCATTGTCCAACCCCTGTACATTAATGCAGCCAAAACGCCCAAAGGTGCCTCTGGAAAAGCTGCAGAGAGATCAACAGCTTAGGTGGAATAATCTGCAAAACACATCAAACTCTCAAACCCACTGTTAGGCAGTAGCTCTGATTCACCTTTTTAAATAGCTCTCAGGGCTAATCAATTGGACTTAACAACGATTCTTGGCACAGTTTTGTAATAACGCTCACAGACAGAAAATCACAGAGAAAAAAAAAATTATATACTATTTCAAAAGGAATCTCATAAGTTCGCAAGCAAACATCAGTAATATATTAGCCGTTTGTGGAACTTTTACCAGGTATGATCATAAATAACAATATATAACAATTCTGAATGTGTTCTAAAACTAAACTAAATTCACTTCCAGTCATTCATTCATTATTCATTCATTCATCTTCTATACCGCTTATTCCATAGTGGGTCACGGGGGAGCTGGTGCCTATCTCCAGCAGTCTACGGGTGAGAGGCAGGGTCCACACTTAACAGGTTCCCAATCCATCGCAGGGCAACACAGAGACATACAGGACAAACATCCATGCACACACTAATTCACACCTAAGGGCAATTGAGAGAGATGAGTTAACCTAACAGTCATATTTTTGGACTGTGGGAGGAAGCCAGAGTACCCGGTGAGAACCCACGCATGCACGGGGAGAATATGCAAACTCCATGCAGAAAGGCCAACTGCGCCACTGTGCAGCCCCAAATTCACTTCCAAATTCCTCAAAAAAGCCTTGGTTCTCAAACATAAATACCAACACTGAGCTTTGATACTATAGCCTCAATTTATGGTTATAGTTTTCAACCATTGTGTTTGTTCCCTTTTTCTTGCATTTGTTTATAGTTCATTAGTTTATTCTTTCAGGTTTGCTTGATAGTTTGTAGTTGATTTTTTTCTAGCCTAGTTAAAAAGTTTGTTAACTGAAATATTTTTTACTTGCGTTGAATTGTTTTGTTAATAAAATATTGTATTCTGGAGAGAGGTTGTTGTGACTTTATACCATATGTGTGCAGAGATGCTGTTCAATAATGCCAGTGCTCAAATCACTCTTTCATCTATTGTGCTAATACCACCGCCATATTGGGCTGGTATTCCCAGGACGATACCTGACAGAGCGAATGTTATTTACTTAAATATTAAATAAGTAACTTAAGCATCCTAATTGCACAACATAACCAGTCAGATGAAGCTCTGCCTTCAGTACTACTGTCCCATTTAGATCAACATAAAGAGTGAAATCAAAATAATAGAAATTTTAGGCAACTTTTCTCATTTACATTGACACATTCACAACAAAACACAACAAAAATAATTTTTATTTAAAGAAGGTTTGAAACTTGTTTCTTTGTTAGCCAAAAACCACTACATTGGTTCCTCTACCTTCACAAACAGGATTTCTTTTGAAAATTTCCATAATCAGACAAAACTGGAAAGCAGCACATTATTTTAGTGCAGACATTTCACAACCATGGTAAACTGACTTTATCCCTGAAATAGAAAACGTATTATACCGTTATCTTGTGAATTTAGAATCTTCCTTTACATCAAGTAATGTGGGTTTTAGTAAATTTTAACATGTAATTTCACAAAGGTTATCCATTTAACCAAGTCTTGTCAAAGTGTTCAGGTGAGCGTTATATTAAATTTTCAAATTATTTCTTTTAGAAAATCCCACAAGTGAGTTTCAAGGTATTTCATTCATACCCGTACAATTCCACAAAGGGGCGCTATTGATGTACAAAATATTTCATGATAAGTTTGAAGGTTATCATAAGCATTTATACATGTTAGAACTGGACGCGTTTATCTTTAAACTCTGAAAAGTGATCTGTGGTTTTTTTGTTGTGATTTGGCAAAACTTAAAAAATGTAACTGAAATGCAGTGAATAAATTTGAGTGGAGCTTTAATTCTTCCCATTTCAAATTATTTCCAATTCATCACAAAATGATTTAAATCTAAAGGAGACTCTTTGCACTCACAAGGGAGAACAGGCTGTGCAAGCCCCTCCTTGTTATCCCTCCCACTTTTTTTAGGTGTCTGTGTGTATCAAGCTTGAGTGAGCCAGCTGAGCTGAGCTGAGCTGTTGTGACCAGACTAAGTGTGTGTGCCTCATATCAGTGTGCCCTCAATTGCTCTCACTGTATGAGGCACTTAAGTCCTAAGACACATACACACAAACATACAGTAGTCACCTGCACACATTTCTGCACAGCTACAACCACACAGATTCAGTGTTTTGATGTAAACTCAAGTGGACCAGCGGTTCAGTCAACCTCCCCACCAACGTCTCTTCTCTCTTTTCCCCTTCCTCTTTCATTGCTTCTTTCCCTGTGACACTTTTCTGCATGTCACGCAACCCTTTGCTCTCTCCTACACACACACACGTGAGTCAGGCTCTCAGCCAAAGCCCTGCACCTTTGTCAAGGGAAAAGCACTTAACCACGCTCTCATACACACATACTCTGCATTCACGCACATCCATGTGTGATTTAAGTTTTTTTTTTCATTCTTATTGCTCTCACGCACATGCATTTACAAGCCTTTGCTCTAAGCCACCTTCCTTTTACCATCTCGTGCCCTGCTCGGCTCTCTGGGTCTCGTCTGTTCTTGTGTGTGCGTGACTGTGGCTGGATTCGGTGAGGGTGAAATAGCACACCGACCCACTTTGTTACCAGAGTAGTGAAGACGTCATTTCAGGATTTAGGAAAAAACTCAGAACTACTATAAAGTGAATTTACTTTTAGGATTTTTTGTTATTGATTTCCTCTATTTTCACAGGGTGTTCAATATTGACTATCTGACGCTAAAACTACGATAAAGATTCTAAAGGTCAGAGAGTGGTGGGAACATCATCATGATGGAAAAGAAGGGAAAGAGTTATTTGCAACCACCACTGCTAATTTCAAAAATAACTGTTTCTTCATATTGTAATTAATTCTACTTCATATTGTGTAACACTAATCATTTATTTGCATTCCCATGCCAATACTTATTGCCTGTAACTAAATATAGAAGTTGAGATGCTTTGAACCACAGACAAATTCTCATATTAGACAAAGGAATATCCTTTAATTCTGCAAAGGGATCAAACACATAAAATAATAGTTTCTTGTCTTGACTGTGGTAGCTCATGGTTGACTTAATGTTTGCAAAGCGCATTGTTCCTGTAACTGCAGAAGAAGCCCAAAACATTGGTCCTCCACCACCACTACTAAAAAATACATTCCCTCCATCCAACTCACTTAAATCAAATGGTCTCTCTCCTCCCATTTCTATGTAAAACCACTGAATTCCTCTCACAAAACAACCTCCTCGACCCAAACCAATCTGGGTAGCCACTCCACCAAAACGGCTCTCGCAAAGGCTCATGTCACGACTTGGTCACTCTGGTCATCAAGGGATTATCAGCTGGCAGTGCTTTTCACGTGTCGATCCACACTGGTGGAATCACCTGCAGAGCACTACCTGTACAGGGGCCCTCTTGTCTATCTTCAAGAAACTCTTGAACATCCAGCTTTTTAGAGAGCATCTGCTACCCAAGCACCTACTCTGAACTTCCCTACCCCTATACTGCACTTAATTTCTGCACTGCACTGTCAGCACTCTATTTCTACACTGTCACCACTGTCATCTCTGACCGAACTTGGCAAGTGGTCTTCCTTCTTTGTAGCTTACTATTAACTGCAGTGTTATACCCTTATTTGTAATTTGCTCCAGAAAAAGGCATCTGCCAATTGCATAAACATAAAAATAATTGGTCTTTGGTTTCATCTGTGTAAAGGACATTGGAAGAATAAAGCTTAGTTTGATTTATATATTTTGAGAATACAAATAACTTCCATTACCAGGTTCTGGTGCTTCATTATTGTGGTGGCAAGGTATTAACATCCTTTGTGGAGAGTATCAGATAATTGTGGCTGCATATCCATGAAGTGGGCACAGCATGCACAAGCATGGCTTGGTTGCAGACATGAGATCCATACCAGCAGTGTCGTGTTAGCATGGTGTGATGTTGTGCATCCTAACGTGATCCAAAAAAGTTGCTCCAGGTCATGGCATGAGGCAATCATTGGAGTACCTGGTAGGATGAACGTTGGAAGGTGTTGAGGTCACATTAGAGCCTACTAGGATGTGGGAAATAGCAAAAATCTAGGGGCAGATGGGCTGTAATGGGGCCATATTCTCATAGGTCCTTTGATTGTTCCCAGTGTTGTGAAATATAAACTTTTTCTAGTCATGTTGACCACACAAACAGCTTTACACTAGAGCCAGATTTACTCAGTTGCTCTTAAAAATGTACACAAATCAAGACACTATTACGCAGATCAGAAGGCAACTTAGTGTTAATGACCTTGCCAAAGGAGGCATCGATATGTAGCAGGGGAGGAAGCTAGAATCAAACTCACAACTTTGCGATTGCAAGACGATCACTCTTTCCATTGAGTCACATCCCCCTTACAAAAAACATGGTCTATAGATTAAACTGCTTACATTAAGACATACAGGGATGTTTTGACTTCCTGGATCCTCCAGAGAAGCCAAGAATACAACATCAGGAAGATTAAACATTTGTAAAAGAGATGGTTTGGATGTCATGATGAGATTCGGGGGCTGGTGGCTCTCTGGCTTCTGTTGTTTTTAGAACCAGTTAAGAACCAGCTTCAGCACGAGTATAGGTTTAGCACTAAAAGCCTTTTAATTTCATGTAATGCAAGTATGAAGTGGGACATAACTGCAAGCAACAGCTGGGAGATCAGCATGATAGAACGTTTAATGAAAAGGCTATTAGACTTACAGATTGAGCACGAGGAGAACAGAATATGGCGCAAAGGCAGGATATCAGAAGGAACCAGTATTGAACAATGAAAACCAGAGAGCCTATATGCCGAGGCAAGGGTGGAGAATGACATTGGATCCAGGTGAGCTTAATCAGGGAAATGTAAAACAGCTATGAAAGAGAACAAACAGTGAGACTGGGGACAGGTGACTAATTAACACAGAGAGCTGAACTAGACACAAAGGAAACTATAAACCAAGGAGGAACAAGGCTAATTCTGATCTAAGAGAATAAACAAAAATACAATAGAACACAAGAAATAACTAAGAAACTAAACACAAGGGAATGAACTTATGCGGCAAGACCCTCATAACAACATAACATTTTAAGACCTGCTTAGGAACAAATGAGTCTTTATTGTGTTCTGATAAGGTGTGCTTGGTTTTCATGATAACTACACATAAACATTTTTTTTTCAATAAAAGACACTTTGATGCCTTTAAAACAGTTTGACATGGATTGCTCACTATATTAAAAGGAGAGGGTGTTTGCTGCTGGCTTCAGGCAGGTAACACACAGCAGAGATGTATGTGCCTGGAGTGGGGGGAGCAGGAGGGAAGGTGGAAGAAGACGCCAACATTGCTGTGCTCCATGTCGTGTTCGGCTCGTTTAGCTGATAATTTCTAGGTTTTAATCATCCATCACTCTGTGATTTATAGGTTTTAATTACTGTAACCAATGATGATTTGAAAGATATTTAGGAGTCTAAATGAGGATGGCCAATCACAGTAAAAAAAAATTCAATCAAAGCTAATCACAATGACAGGAAAAAAAAATCTATTGGATTTCAAAGTAGAGAGGATAACAGTTATTTACATTATGAATAAATGTTCCTTTTAACTAACTAAAGCAGAATAAAAAAGCAAACAGAAACTAAACTGTTCTCTAAGTATTTACTCACTTCAGAAAAATTTTACTGTAGACTTCAGAAAAGCTGTTCACCGGACCTTGAACCTCTTTACCTTAGTAATATTTTTTTCTATATCATCCCATTCCACAGCTTCAAACAGACTTTTTGATTTGTAGGAAAGGTTAAAACCTTTCTTAAATGCATGTGTTGCTTCAAAGGCTTTTTATGCAGTCACTGCTGCTCATGCACATAGCAGAGCACAGAGCAGAGCACAGAGGAAATCTTGAGATAAGTGAATGTGGTAACTCTGATGCTTACATGATTATATTTTCAACGAGAAAACAGAATGCTCGAGAAGTTCAGCCAGTTCAAACTAGTTTTTCTGGTGTTAAAAGACTGCTTTGCAACTGCTTTGAAAACCGATGATTTGACTTAATTTTCTGCAACCTGCTCATTGACTGTAAGGAAATTGTTTTTTTCAACTCCAATAAATAATATCAGTATGCAGGAGACTTTTTAGAGTTATTTTTGGCTGATCAGGGGTCTGTCACATTCCATGAGGGTCACCTGGACCACTCATTAAATGGAAATAGGGTGGAATACAAAATTTTCAGCCAAATAATACACAATCAAGTCAAGTCAAAATATATTTGTAAAGGTCATTTAAAAACAAAAGGTCATTACCAAAGTACTGAACAACAAAGTACACTAAAATGGAAATATCTAAAAGCAACAGAAGGAAACTAAACATAAAATAGAGCAATAAAAAAAAAAACTCACACTGGGCACACCAGGGAAATCAGATGGGTTTTCAAAAGAAATTTAAAGGCAGGAAGTGAAGAAGCCTGTCTAATGTTGCCTGTCCATCTAATTGTTTCAGAGTTTAGGAGCCACGACTGAAAAAGCCTGATCTCCTTTGAGCTTCAAACTAGTTTTCTAGTAAACCTGCTGATCTCAGTGCCAGAGAAGGAACATAAGGTTGAAGTGGGTGAGAGCGATATTAGGGTGCAAGGCCACTGAGACATTTATAGGCCAACAGGAGAATTTTAAAATCTATTCTGTGTCCCACAGGGAGCCAGTGAAGGGAAGATAAAACCAGTGAAATATATATTTAAATCTACGAATATTAGTTAAGAGCTGAGCCCCAGCATTTTGGACAAGCTGGAGACGTGAAAGCGAGACCTTACTGTACCCAACATAAAGTGCATTACAGTAAAAAACAGTTGGGTTGTAATGAAAGCATGGACTATTTTCTCAAGGTCAGGTCTGGGTAACACTAACTTACAGGGGTTGGACAATGAAACTGAAACACCTGTCATTTTAGTGTGGGAGGTTTCATGGCTAAATTGGACCAGCCTGGTAGCCAGTCTTCATTGATTGCACATTGCACCAGTAGGAGCAGAATGTGAAGGTTCAATTAGCAGGGTAAGAGCACAGTTTTGCTCAAAATATTGAAATGCACACAACATTATGGGTGACATACCAGAGTTCAAAAGAGGACAAATTGTTGGTGCACGTCTTACTGGCGCATCTGTGACCAAGACAGCAGGTCTTTGTGATGTATCAAGAGCCACGGTATCAGCGGTAATGTCAGCATACCACCAAGAAGGACGAACCAACATCCAACAGGATTAACTGTGGACGCAAGAGAAGCTGTCTGAAAGGGATGTTCGGGTGCTAACCCGGATTGTATCCAAAAAACATAAAACCACGGCTGCCCAAATCACAGCAGAATTAAATGTGCTCCTCAACTCTCCTGTTTCCACCAGAAATGTCCGTCGGGAGCTCCACAGGGTCAATATACACGGCCGGGCTGCTATAGCTAAACCTTTGGTCACTCATGCCAATGCCAAACGTCAGTTTCAATGGTGCAAGGAGCAAAAATCTTGGGTTGTGGACAATGTGAAACATGTAATGTTCTCTGATGAGTCCACCTTTACTGTTTTCCCCACATCCGGGAGAGTTACGGTGTGGAGAAGCCCCCAAAAAGCGTACCACCCAGACTGTTGCATGCCCAGAGTGAAGCATGGGGGTGGATCAGTGATGGTTTGGGCTGCCATATCATGGTATTCCCTTGGCCCAATACTTGTGCTAGATGGGCGTGTCACTGCCAAGGACTACCGAACCATTCTTGAGGACCATGTTTTTTCGTTGTCCAATGAGCTAACCCCTCCCACCTACTTCCTTATGTCTAAGGGGATTGCTCAATCCAGCTCGCCATCCAACGGGTCCGGACTTCCCTAAACCTGAAAAGTCTTACTAAGCAGGTTCACTGAAAGTTCTGTTTAAGCTGGTGTCGGGAAATGACTCGCCTAGCCTCTGACAGCCTACATCCAAAAGTCTCGCCCTTCTTCAACCAGAGATCTGGACGACTGAGTAGCCTACCGCAGTCACTCACAGTCCGACAGTCACTTCTGTTAACGGCTGCTCATTCCCTAATATTACAACTGGCACTTGGTATATGGGCTAGGTTAGTTTTAGTGACTCGGCACGAGCCCCAAGGGCGTTGTTTTAACAAACTTGGCTAAGGCAACCTATAAAAACCTCCTATAATTTCTTAGAACCAGGCAACAAGACTTTTTACCACCAATGAAAAACCAAAAATAAGGTGACTCAAATAATTGAATGTCCACGATTTTAACTAGAATTTTATATGCTTTCTTTAATTAGTAACGCTTTTGCAGGGGTCAGTAACAGCTTAAATTCAGAAACACAATAAATTCAATAATAGAAATAATTCAATCAACTCAACCTGTCTTTCCCTGATGCTGAAACAAGTGAGTTTGGAGAGGCTTTGAAGACGGAGGCTCGTCCATGCACCCGATGGAGCTGTTCTTTCGGGTAACAACGAGTGGTTTCTTGAGGGGGATACGACTTGATCTTCAGTTTTCCTCCTTTAAGTGACAGGCTCTGTTGTTCCAGGCTTCGATGGTTAAACAGAAACTTTGCTGTCATATGTCTCAGAGGAAAATGGCTTCCAGAGGCTGAAGAGTTGAAGGAAACCCCGGGGACAAAATTGAGGTTGATTCAGGACTTCCAGGAGCCTGACACTTGGAGCAATCAGCTGTTCACCGATCAAGTTCACTTCTGTTGTCTGGATAAAAAGGCTGTAGATGAAATCAGATTCTTAATTTTGAGGCACAGTCCTTCAGGGCTCACGGGTTGATCCTCTCTTTAATGCAGTCAATCAAGCAGATGCGGTCTCTGGTACTTCTTCCAAGTATTTTCTCCGTCCGAATCTTGTTCACTGGTCTTCTGCGAGGAAAAACAACAATAGTTCTCTATTTCTTGCCCATTTTATAGAGCATTCCACCAAACTCTTTGTGCTCATTGCCAGTGGTTGTTGCCATGGCTGTTCCCATGGTCACCCCGTGACATTAAGGTGATCTTTTTTGTCTGTGATTTCCCGAGTCGTGTCCATTTCAGACATGCCATCATCAACCTTCCTCCTGAGCTGTCTGCTGGCCTCTTCTTTGACCTGTGGCCCTGCCTCAGTCATCAGCCTTGTGCTGTAAGCTACAGCTCTCCCTTCCCCAATTCCTGAACAATCTGCTCTATTCCTGTCTCACTCAACATTACACTTCCTCTAAACAGAGGCTTAAATTCTTACATCGGTGCTGCTCAAAACTTTAGTACAGTGTTCACTTCATTTACAGCTTAAAAACCATTACTGCATTCTTTTATCATGCTTCACAAAGGATTAACGTTATATCTCTTTCATATATAAGCTGATTGAGAAATGTCACCCTATTGTTTACTTTTAACTCTCAGTTCTTAAACCACATTTCAATCATACATCTTTTAACTTGATAATCAAAAGATTACTAATTTCATTTAATACATGTGAAGAATGTAAAATCATCATACATCATTTCTTTGGATACACTTGTTTTATATTTTGCAAAAGATCAAGACAGATAATATATGGCAGGGAAAAATGGTGGCTCCACCACAGGCTCCAGTCTGTCAGTTCTAGAACATGAGAATATGCTTGTTTCACTCTTATGCTTCAACTGTGTATTTAAATTATTGCATGGATTACACAAAAAGGATATTTATTGTAGTTTTTATGGATTTAACTGTGAGCAGTTATGAATGTTGCATGGATACATGAAAGATCTCACCTTATTTGACAGCATCCAGTGATTCAAACATAGTATCCTGAAGGCGGTGCCGTGTATTCAGGATGACAATGCACCCAATACACACAGCAAGGACTGGTCCTTATAAAGATTGGTTTGGATGACATGGAAGTGAAGTTGAACATCTCCCATGGCCTGCACAGTCCACCAGATCAAATAGTATTGAGCCACTTTGGGGGTTTTTGAGAGCGAGTCAGGAAACGTTTCCTCACCAGTATGCATAGTGACCTGGCCACTATCCTGCAAGAAGAATGGCTTAAAATCCCTCTGACCACTGTGCAGGACTTGTATATGTCATTCCCAAGACGAATTGACGCTGTATTGGCCGCAAAAGGAGGCCCTACACCATACTAATAAATTATTGTGGTCTAAAACCAGCTGTTTCAGTTTCATTGTCCAACCCCTGTATGTTTAGTTATCTGCCATATAGGGAAGAAACTTTTCTTCACAACACAGTTAATCTGCTTATTGAACTTAAAATCAGAGTCTAAAATCATTCCTAGATTTGTAACAAAATGCAAAAAGGTATGGCTCAAGAGCATAAAGGTTCACACGAAGAGAGCCAGCAGGAGAGCTAGGGCTGAACACTAACTTCAGTCTTAACATCATTAAAACTTAAAAGATTTGAAGCCATGCAAGCCTTATTGTCATCAAGACACTAACAGAAGGCGGATGGAGCAGGAAGTACTAGTGGGTTTTAAGGGCAGATAAACAATGAAAATAAAGACCAAGCTTCCTCAGAATCGACTGCAAAGGAAGTAGGTACAAAGAAAACAGCAGCAGCCCAACCATCCAGCAACATAGTGCTGGGACCACAGCCATGGGTAGAAAATGAAAAGCCCAGTAAGAACTTTTCTGGAACTTTCAAAATAAATCTCATTAACCTACTTCCAGCACAGCCAGAAACGGGGTAACGGCGAACTTCCCGTGACGTCACTGTCCGAATAAAAACCCCGTTTTTGCAACAAACTGACCTCTTCCACCCAGGTCCCCAGAGGAACTGGACGGAGGGACACAGCGCGCTAATGTCTCTTTGCAGGCAAATAGACGAAACTCTTCAAACTGGATCTAAGAGTGTCATACGATCACGCGATCATATGCACTAAGTTAAGT
This sequence comes from Crenichthys baileyi, assembly GCA_036173005.1. Classification (NCBI taxonomy): domain Eukaryota; kingdom Metazoa; phylum Chordata; class Actinopteri; order Cyprinodontiformes; family Goodeidae; genus Crenichthys; species Crenichthys baileyi. Next base: position 307,565 of record JAHHUM010002306.1, read on the forward strand.
AAGGAATGAATTGCTGTTTGTGTATCCGGTATTCATTCATGAACAGGGGTAATTATGGTATAAGTGTGGCTTGACTTTTCTCTCCGAGGTCTAGAGAAGCAAACTGTGTTCCAGAGAGTTCCCAGCAGAGACCCTGTCTCTACGACGCCGAGTGGAGCAGTTTTCCCAGTCCCACCCCACAGCTACAGAGGTTAGCAAGTTAACCCTTTGTTCAATGTGGAAGCTTTCCTCAACTTCGTCGCCTCAGACAACTTTTCCTCAGCACGGTTCACATAAGAGGTTGTGTTTGGGCAGAGAGTAGTAGTTTAGAGTGAAACAATCTAAACTTGAAAACTCAGCCATCTTAGTGCTAGCAGATTATCTGCTCAGCATATGTGCTCAGTGTGTGTATTCTGTGTTTGTGTTTTTTTATTATTTAAAGTTAAGACAAACTTTAATTAAAGGGTGATTTTAAACACAGAAAACCGGCCATAACGCGCTGCCCACGCTCATGCATTTTAATCCTTTTATTAATGGTATTTTAAAAGCTATGTGTTTGATTCTGATGATAAGCTATAAGCTTCTTTTGTTAGCTCCAATCGCTAACAGCTAAGAACACGTGCTTGCCTATTAAAGAGCATTTACCTAAAAATGTTGTTAGTTTTCAATCTAGAAAATAATATTTCCCTAAATATTATTTTACCTTTTCCTTAATAATATTTCTTTAAATATTATTTTAATAAATAAAGGCAGCTAATTAAACACCATTGAGAATTGGTCATCAAGAAGGTTGGTTTTATTCAGCAAATCATTCTTTAAAATATTATTTTATTAAAATAATATTTTATCTGATCTTGCATTGTAAATGGTTGTCTAAATGTATGCTGATTATTGCCTAAATTGGTTCCAAGACTAACTTAACTTCACTTCCAGATTCTTTAAGATAATCCTTGGTTCTCAAACATAAACATTGCATGGTAATGTTGCATCACTCTTTTGGTCATGATTTTCAATCATCTTTAATCAACTTGTTTATATTGTACATAGCCCATTAGTCTTCCTTATTCTTTAATTCTGCTTGGTAGTTTAGTTGGATTGTTTTAGCATAGTAAAGAGTTTGTTGATTGAAATATGTTTGACTTTGAGTTGACTTATTTTTGTTAATAAATTCTTGTATTTTAGGAAATTGTGTGAATTCATTCCATGTGTGTACAGAGTTTAGCTGTTCAATAATGTCAGAGCTTGGCTCATCCCTTTCAATTTTGTCCTAATACCATCGCCTTACTGGGCTGGTATTCACAGGACAACCCTTAACAGACCGAAATAATATTTGATAAAATATTAAAGTATTAGTATTAAATAATATATTCATAATCACAACAACAGGTAAGGGGTGCTTAAGTGGATAAAACATTACTAACACAAAATTGTCTGTCATCCTAGTAAGAGCGGAACCACTGTAATGCTGCTCCAGTTATCCCAGACCAGTGTTCTATTTGCATAAAAGGATACTGTGGTCAACATTAAAAGCTGTAGTAAGGTCCAGGAGTACAAAGATCATAAACTGCCCTGAGTCATTTTACTAACACTGTTTCGGTCCTGTGTAATTGTTCAGAAATTGCATTCTATATCTGAAAAGTATGCAACTGAATAAAAACTATTTTCTGTAACACTTTAGATTATAACGTACCATACAATACTATACAAACATAATTCCCAAACTGTATCTCTGTTATGTTGCTCCACACCCCTCGTTGTTGTAGTACATAAAATGAAATAATACAAAATATTTTATATTTTTTCTTCTGCCAGCAAGTGGTTGTAATGTACTGCTACCAACACAAGGTGGTGGTAATGTAACAAGTGCTAATGGTCTTCTGGCAGGGAGAGAAAACTAATATGATGGGTTGTTTTTCTTGAGCAACTTGGAAGAGTAGTTAGAAAGTTGCAACCAGAAAGTTGTGGGTCCACCTCCAGTTCCCTCCCCTGCCACATGACGATGTGCCCCTTAGCAAGGCACTTAAACCCAAGATGCCTACTGTCCTGCACATTGGTACGAATGTGTGCGTGTTTTTGAGTGCAACTGGGTGCATATGGTTCCAGTGTAAAGCACATTGAGTTGTCAGTATGAATAGAAAAGAAGCATAAAAATTCAGTACATTTAAATGGACTGAACTTATATAGCGCCTTTCCAGTCATACAGACCGCTCAAAGCGCTTTACACTAGAGCCACATTCACCCAATCGCACTCACTAACGCTCACACATTCCTACACCGATACGCAGATCGGCAGGCAACTTGAGGTTAAGTGCCTTGCCCAGGGGCACATCAACATATGGCAGGAGGAAGCTGGAATCAAACCCACAACCTTCTGATTGCAACGACTACTCTTCCTACTGAGCCACAGTCGCCTCATTTACTATTTACCATTTGAGTGATACCAAAGACAGTGGCTCTTATTTCCAACCAGCGGAGTTGCAGGGGAAAAGGTTTGCTACTCTGAATATACAGTGGATATGACTGGTAACCTCCAATGCAACCTTTCTCTCTAGATGGCTAACTTGTGGGTTTGGAAGAAAGACAGTACTTGATTACTTACATACTTGTACTCCCAAGCATAAGAGCTATGACAAGCTGCCAGCAATAGTTTATCATAAATAGAAGCTTGCTAAGCAAAACACCACAGCTTTCAAGAAAAAGAAGCGTTCATCAGCTAGTTTTCTGTGCCGAGATTTGCTCATATAGCTGTAAAAACATGCAGCAGCTTGGCTTTGGATCTTTAGGTACTTTACTTAGACCATTATCATTGTTAACTATTTGCTGTATGGATATCATTTGTAAAAATGAAAATCTTAAAAACCCCCCAAAAATGTCCACAATTACCTTTTTAAAAACAAAACCTAATAAATTATTTGTTATTCAATATTGCCTTCTCTTCAGTCTATCATAATATTAATGTAAGATGTATGATGAAAAACAGCATTAACCAGCGAGGAGCAAACCGAACTGAAGAGTATATATAGCACCACAAGGAGGTGAGACAGGGAGACTGATTGGCGTGATGCAGATGGATTGAATCAAGCTGATTTTAGTGGCAATGGCTCAGAGTGGAAACCAAAACATGACAGAAATACAGGGTCACAATCTAACTGAAGGAAATGTCTTACAGATATAATAGAACTAAAAATGCACCATCAACAATACTGTGCCATGTGGAGAACATAAGCAATAATAATCAGAAGCAAGACCTAAAAAATGATGACAGAAATGTTATAAACAAACCCAGAAAAAAGGAAACCCAAAGGACTACAAATTGTGACAAATATGTCCACATGTTGGGATATTATTGGTATGAATTTAAATGATTGTGTATTTCTGGATAACTGGAAATGAACTGGACCTGTTTTTCTTTTAAAATGCCTTGAGATGACAATTGCTGTGTATATTGTTGAGTTGTGTTTTGCTGTATACATAATTGAACTGAACTGAACTGAACCATAGGCAGTTGTGCACATACAGGGGAGATGAATACTGGAAAATTAATTCCAAAAGTATTTATCTTTAAAATGAACATTCCTACTGCATCTATGCTTCATGGATCACAGTTTCAACAGCAATATACCAATGCTGATGTCACATTTTGTAACAGGAATTAAGATTAGCCAGTTAGGATTAGACGCTAAAATGGTTATGGTTCAATAATAACACATTTTGATATTCAGGGACTGTTGCCTCTTAATTTTTCTCCATCGGGTTGTAAAACTGCTTTATTTTGGAGTTGTTGGCAAAATATAAACACTATACTAGTGTAACCTAATATAATTGCTGCTGTTGTTTTTCTATCCCCTGACGTGACCTGGGAGAGGAGCAGAAATGCATATAAATCCAGTTAAAAAGGTAAGACATATAATGGTGTCAAAACGTCACATCACACATTAATCAGTCCACTTCCTTAGAGATGTATCCTCTTCAAAGAAGAGCAAAACAGCATTTTTTAACCCTTTTTCTTCCAGTGGGTCAGGAAAACTCCATCTGTAATGACCTGCTGTGAAAACTAAATCTATCTAATAATTTAGATCACAACGGGAAGCCTTTGTTTTACATTACCCACAATAAGCAGGTGGGTTAAGTGAGAAGTGAACTGCTTTTGGAAACGGTCCAGTGTGAGATCAGCCACGGTTGAACTATACCATCTGCTCCGTTCAGAATACAGCCATGTTTAATGCATCACTGACAAACACACAAGGCCTCTGGATTACCTGTATTGCTCTAGTCTTTGCTCTTCTTTGTTTTTACACAACACACCAAATGCAACAGAATCTACACTTTGGAATGTGGTGGTCTGATTTGTGTTGTCCCACAGACTAAATAAAATCTAAGCGAATCTACAAACGAAGCAGGATTCAATGAGCTCCTGACTTACCTACACAGGATTCTCTGTGCTCTTCAAAGCCAGCTGAGCACACGCATTTCCCAATGGGCACCAGCCACTCGCCCTCTGCGCTGCAGTACATCTTAGGGGTATCCCTCTCCTCGGCATGATCAACGCACTGACCCCTGACCTCCACCAGCGAGGACGAGTCAGCACCAGTCACCACATCCGTGAAAACTGCCAAGTTGCGGCTGACGCCCACGCAGCGCTTGTAGTACACCCGCACCGAGGTGAGGGCGATGCAGGCACCAATGTCCTGGAAGGCCAAGTAGAAGCCTCGTCTGTTCAACGGGCCCACGCCTCTCACCTGTGGCCAGAGAAAGGCTTATAAATACTACTTTTGACAGGTACAACAGATAAAAAAGTATTTACAATCTTATACACATCTTCTGTTTTTGCTTTTGCTCTCTTAAATGTTTCAAATTATGAAACACATTTTAATGTCAGACAAAGATAACCCGAGTAAATACAAACTGCAGTTTTGAAACAATTTCAGTAATTAAGGAAGGAGAAATATATCCAAACCAAGCTGGCCCATTGTGAAAAGGTTGTGTTTTTTGGAAAGTTCACCTCAGGCCATATCCAGGCCTGATAATGGCCAGACGATGCTGTGCTATATTGAGCAACTATATGGCTATTTTGGTCTCATCTGTACAAAAGACATTGTCCCTGAAATCTTGTGGTTCATTCAGATTAAATTTTTCATCCCAAGTTATGCTTCTATTATCCTTTTAGAGAGAAGTGGCGTGAACCCGGCATCTCTTTTAAACAAGCTATACTTGTTCAGTCACTTTCTAATTTTTCTCTCAGAAAGTCTGGTGACTGTCCTAAATGTTTTTTACATTTCTATATTCTTTGTCTCTGTCAAATGATGAACTTCAAGTTGGTTGGAAATGGCCTCATTACCCTTTTCCAGATACACTAGACTGCCAAAAGTATTGGGTCCCACCACCAAATCAATGAATTCTGGTGTTCCAGTCACTTCCATGGCTGCAGGTGACCTGACTGGTCTGCACAGAGTCCTGACCTCAACCTTCTTCAACACCTTTGGGATGAATTACAGCGAAAACTGAAATTCTGGTTTTCTCATCTAACTATGAACACACTCCTAAACCTTGTGGAAGATGGTTAAAGAGAAGTTAAAGTTGCCATTGCTGGCAACGATGGGTCCATCAACAAACTGGATTAAGAATAGGATGTAACAAAAGTTAATTAACATTTAAAAGTAGACAATTAAATACTTTTGCCAAGATAGTGTAAACCAGACATAAAATTAGTCTCTCTAAGGCTTTCGCTGATTATTTTGTGTTGTATAAAAGGCACTATTTAGAGAAGAAACAAGCATGCCCTTTAATCATCAGCAGTGTTTTAACTTAATTGGTACCTAAAGGACATTTGCTTCTTAAAAAGCAAAAAAATATTTTATGATGGGCTACTGTTTCAGTAACCAATGTATTATTTAGCTAATTATGAATTTTATAATCCAATGTAGTTGCAAAGTCATCACTGATAACATTTCAGCTTAAAAAAGGAAATGAACTCAAGCCAAGGGGGAATTTCAGTCAGAGTTAAAACCTGAAAATTAGACACAAAATTGTCACATTCATTGGGCGTGTTGGTTTTTCTCATAGCCTGAGGCCATTTGATTTGCTTTAAACTGTGTGCAGTTGCTGATTTGCTAGCCCAGCTGTGTAGTTACACATCTGGGAGTGGATGGCCTCTCCATACTCCTCCCGAAGGACATCTCTCTAAAATCTGATCGGACTTTTTTCTAATGCTCCTTCAACCGCAGGAGATAACTTACAGTGGGGAGACCAGTTATTTGATACACTGCTAATTTTGCATGTTTTCCCACTTGCAAAGCATGTAGAAGTCTTAATTTTTTTATTATAGGTACTATTTAACTGTGAGTGACAGAATCTCAAACAAAAATCCAAAAAATCAAATTATGTGACTGTAAAGTAATTACTTTTCATTTTATTGCATCAAATAAGTATTTAATCACCAAACAACCTGAAAGAATCCCAGCTCTCACAGGCCTGTTAGTTGTTCTTTAAGAAGGCCTCCTGATCTCCACTCATTACCTGTATTAACTGCACCTGTTTAAACTCGTTATCGTTTGATGCATCAGAAAAACAAAACTTAATGTTTCCAGTTACAGATATCAGACATTTCTTGTAGTTCTTGACGAGGTTTGCACACTCTGCAACAGGGGATTTGGACCACTCCTCCATACAGATCTTCTCCAGGATCCTTATAGTTTTTAAGACCTCCTCCCTCAACCGCGAGTGTGTTGCGGCAATACGGTACTTTCAGCTCCCTCCAAAGGATTTCCATTGCGGGTCAGGATGCGAGACTAGGCTAGGCCAGCTACCAGGATTGTCAGATGCTTCTTATAGAGCAACTCCTAGTGGCTATGGCAGTAAGTTCATGCTTCGCGTCACTTGTCATGCTGCCCCAAGACCCAGCCATGACCCATCTGTCACGCGTTTGTGCATACTGTCATGTACTGTTTTGATGTGGATCGCGACCAAAACACAGACAAGAGCTTGCGAAACTGATGTTGAAGGGAGTCTTTAGGATCATTTACAAAAAGGTATTTTACAAAAAAACACGTAAGAGAACTAACTGCAGTGGCCTAACTCTGAGTCCAAAAAAAAACTTACACGAAAATCCACTGCAGGAAAATGAAGAGAAACCAGAACCGGGGAATGATGACGGATAGTGGGGGAAAAAAGACGGGGGGGAAAAACCCCAGGGGGAACAAAGAACACAGACCAACTGATATACAGGGAGGAAAAAAAGAGAGGTAATCACAAGACCTGAAACCCAGGTGTGGCAAGGGAGACCGGGGGGGTGAAGGGACAGGGGGGGAATTAATTAACAATAAGGGAAACATAGACCTAAGACAAAAAGAAAACACAAAAAACACCCCAACACCAAAGATGTCATATCCTGAACAAAAACCCCCCCCCCTCTCGGTCGGATTCCAGAAGACCCTTTAGAGTCCAAAAAAAAAGAGTTTTAAAAATAAAAACCCCAACCCCCCGGGGGGCGGAGGGGGCCCTCAGAAGGGGAGGGCAAGAGGTAAAAACAAAACCACCGAACCAGGGTGAGCGGAGAGGGGACCTCGGAAGGAGGGCGAAAAAGTTCAAAAAACAAAATTTACCCATAGGGGGAAAAAAACAGAAAACAAAGTCCAGGAAGCCGGTGGTGAAACGGTGGACCATCTGGAGGCCTGCGGCGAAGAAGCAAGAATCTTGGAGGTCGGCGATGTAGAAGCCAGCGAAAAGGCAGAAGATCCGGAGGTCTGCGGCAAAGAGGCCAGCGAAAAGGCCGAAGATCCAGAGCCCTGCGGCAAAGAAGCCAGCGAAGAGGCCGATGATCCAGAGGCCGGCGGCAACAGAGATGCAGGCGTCTAGGAGGCCGGCGGCGACAGAGATGCAGGCGTCTAGGAGGCCGGGGGCGACAGAGATGCAGGCGTCTAGGAGGCCGGCAGCAGAGGTGCAGGCTGCCCGGTGGCCGGCAGCAGGAATGCAGGCTGCCAGGAGGCCGGCAGCGAGGATGCAGGTTGCCCGGAGGCCGGCAGCGGAGATGCCAGGCAAACCCACGAAGCGAGGTGTCAGGCGGTCTGCGACGTGGAAGCAGGTGCCTCGGAGGTCTGCCGCGAAGCCAGAACTGTGGTGAAGACTTGGGCCTAGGCAGGGCCCGCAGAGGCTTGGGCCTGGCGTCCGGCTGTGGTGTCTCCAGCTGTGGAGTGACTGACCTGGAGACTGGCTGAGGTATGTCTTGCCCTACGTCAGGCTCTGGTGTGTCTGGCCCTGAGTCAGGCTCTGGTGTGTCTGGCCCTGAGTCAGGCTCTGGTGTGTCTGGCCCTGAGTCAGGCTCTGGTGTGTATGACCCTGAATCCAGGATCAGAGGCGGTTCATCCTTGAACCCCTCTGGAAACTCAGGAAGTAGAGGCGGTTCGTCCTTGAACCCCTCTGGAAACTCAGGAAGTAGAGGCGGCTCGTTCTCTAACCCCTCTGGAAACTCAGGAAGTAGGGGCCCCTCCTTTCCCCGGACCCCTCCGGAAACTCAGGAATTTGGGGCTTAGGCGGTCCGTCCTGGGACCCTCAGTGAACTCACGAAGTAAGGGGGGGTTTGTCCTTTGACCCCCGAAAACTCAGGAGCTTGGGGCTGAGGCGGTTTGTCCTCGGACCCCTCAGGAAGCCCCCAGGAACTTGGGATTGCTGAAAACTCATAAAGCTTGGGCGATGCCAGGAAGGCCCAGGATCCTGGGAAACCTGTGAGGCTCTTATGGCCACAAGGAGAGGGTCGAAAGGCCCACCAGCGGGGACAGGAGCTGGTGCATCGAGCCATCCCTCAGCCAAGTTTTCGGCCCGTAAGATTGATTGGCACAAGGTCCAGATCCTCAGGATGAGCCATTTAAATGGCGTACCCCACTGAAGCAGCGATCCCTCATGGTCCCCTTTTTACTTTAACACCTGGCTTGCTGATTGCTCCAGCCATATTTTGGGCTGGGGTTGCCACCGACGGGGGGGAAAGTAGAGGGGCAGAAGACCACCCAACAGCTGCGCAGAGGCCATGGCGGACGGGCCCTCCGATGTAGGGTTGGAAGCGCCGGTCCGAACCTCTCCAATGGCGACGGTTCTTCGGTGACGACGTCTTCCGGGAATCAGCGGGGGAATCAGCCGCAGCAGGCGTCGCTGCAGACGACAGTGGTCTGACAGGGGCTGCTGCTGACGTGGATGGCTCACGGGCTGTGGGTGACGAGGGGGGCTTGTGACGATGACGGCGGCGACGTGAGGAAGTAGAGGTGGCTGAGACTGTCGGGGGAAAACTGGAGCGAATCCGACCCGGTATGGAGACTGGAGATACCGGCGTCGGTTGGCGTCCTTCCGCTTCCTCCTTTTCCTGGAGCAGCAAGGGTGAAGGTACTATCTCTACCTCCTCGCCGTACATCTTCTTTAATTCCTTCTCCTGCTCTCTTTCCCATTTCTTCAGCTCTTTTAATCTGTCTGCTTGGTCCTGGTAATGGCTGGTTCCTAATGTCACGGTTTGTGATACTGTCATGTTGCGATACTGTCAGGACTTTGAGATGCTTCTTATAGAGCCACTCCTTAGTTGCTATGGCAGTGTGCTTCCGGTCCTTGTCATGCTGGAAGACCCAGCCATGACCCATCTGTCACGGTTTGTGATACTGTCATGTTCTGTTTGTGGATCGGACCAAAACGCAGACAAGAGCTTGGGAACTGCATGTTTGTAAGAGTCTTTAGGATTTATTTACAAAAAGATATTGACAAAAACACGAAGAGAATAACTGCAGGTAAACGAGAGTCCATACAAAAACTTACACGAAAATCCACTGCAGGAAAATGAAGAGAAACAGAACCAGGAATGATGACGGATAGTGACGGGAAATAATGACGGAGGAACCAGCGGGGAACAAAGAACACAGACCAACTGATATACACGGAGAGAACAAAGACAGGTAATTACAATAACTGAAAGCAGGTGTGGCAAGGAGACAGGGAGGCTGAAGGGACAGGTGGAATTAATAAGGGAAACATAGACCTAAAACAAAAGTAAAACACAAAAACACAAACCAAGACCAAAGATGTCATATCCTGACACCATCTTGAATGCCCTTACTGAGGGAAGGAGGTTGTTGGCTAAGATCTCCTGATACATGGCCCCATCCATCGTCCTGTCCCCTTTGCAGGAAAGCATCCTCAAGGAATGATGTTTCCACCTCCATGCTTTATGGGAGGGATGGTGTTCTTGGGGTTGTAGTCATCCTTCTTCTCCAAACACAGCGAGTGGAGTTTAGATCAAAAATCTCTATTTTTGTCTCATCAGACCACATGACCTTCTCCCATTCCTCCTCTGGATCATCCAGATGGTCATTGGCAAACATCAGACAAACATGCGCTTGGTTGAGCAGGGGGACCTTGCGTGCACTGCAGGATTTTAATCTATGGCGGCATAGTGTGTTACTATTGGTCTTCTATGAGACTATGGTCCCAGCTCTCTTCAGGTCATTGACTAGGTCCTGCCATGTAGTTCTGGGCTGATCCCTCACCTCCCTCGTGATCATCGATGTCCCACGAGGTGAGATCTTGCATGGAGCCCCAGACCGAGGGAGATTGACCGTCATCTTGAACTTCTTCCATTTTTTATAATTGTGCAGTTGTTATCTTCTCACCAAGCTGTTGGCTATTTTCCTGTAGCCCAGCCTTGTGCAGGTCTACTATTTTATCCCTGATGTCCTTACACAGCTCTCTGGTCTTGGCCACTGTGGAGATGTTGGAGTTTGTCTGATTGAGTGTGTGGACAGGTGTCTTTTATACAGATAACGAGTTAAAACAGGTGCAGTTAAAACAGGTAATGAGTGGAGAACAGGAGGGCTTAAAGAATAACTAACAGGGGGTGAGAGCCGGGATTCTTTCAGGTTGTTAGGTAATCGAATACTTATATCATGCAATAAAATGCATATTAATTACTTAAAAATCACACAATGTGATTTTATGGGTTTTTGTTTTAGGATTCTGTCACTCACATTTAAAGAGAATAAAAATTTAAGACTTCTACATGCTTTGCATGGTTTTTTCTCGCCACTGTATTTAAATCCAGCTCACCTGTCAGTCTGGGCGGCTGTGATTTAACCTGACCAGCTCGCCTCTTTGTTTGGGTGTCATATAAAATGTCTGACCTAGGCTCATTGGTTGAAATGTTTGTCAATTTAAACTAGTTGTTATTGACAGTTCTAGGTTGTAACCAAATATTTGGTTTTAATAACACTGAATGTTATTGTCGCATCATTTTATTGGTCATGGTGGTTAACCACCTTTGATTCTTGTTGATACTTGATTGATACACTTTGATTCATATTTGTACCTAGTTCATTGGTCTTCCTTATTCTTTCATTTTGCTTGGTAGTTTTTGTTGGATTGTTCTAGTGCTATAAAGAGTTCTATTGAAAGATGGTTGACTTAGAGTTGACTTATTTTTGTTAATAAATTCTTGTATTTTTAAAAAATTGTGTGAATTTATTCTGTGTGTGCAGAGTTGCTGTTCAGTAATGTCAGATGTCAGAGCTTGGTTCATCCTTTTCTCTATTGTCCTGATACCACGGCCTTATTGGAATGGTATTCAGAGGACAACACTCAACAGACTGAATTATTATTAAATAAAATATAAAAAATATTAATATTGAATATTAAATAATAATAATCACAACAAGTAGCAGATGCACAGGGCCAACTTTGATCTTAAGATTGCCACATGGTCTTCAAGACCTCCATGACCACTCAAACATGATTAGATCGCGGCAAATCTGGAAAGCTTCATTTTAGTGTAACTTATAGTGCACTTATCCCACTTAGCACTGGGCATGCAGAATAATTAGAGATGCAGAGCATGATGCTGCCACCATCATATTTGACAGTGGGGATGGTGTGTTCAGAGTGATGTGCGGTGTTAGTTCTCCGCCACACATAGCGTTTTACATTTTGGCCAAAAAGTTAAATTTTGGTCTTGTCTGACCAAAGCTTCTGACATGGCTTCCGGCAAACTGCAAACGGGACTTCTTATGGTTTTCTTTTAACAATGGCTTTCTTCTTGTCACTCCTCCGTTAAGACCACATTTGTGCAGTGCACGACTAATAGTTGTCCTGTGGACAAATTCCCCCACCTGAGCTGTGGATCTCTGCAGTTCATCCAAAGTCACTATTGGCCTCTTGGCTGTATCTCTGATCAGTGCTCTCCTTGTTTGGCCTGTAAGTTTAGGTGGACGGCCTTGTCTTGGTAGGTTTCCAGTTGTGCCATACTCTTTCCACTTCCAGATGATGGATTGAACAGTGCTCCGTGAGATATTCAAAGCTTAGGAAATCTTTTTCTAGCCTAAGCCTGCTCTACACTTTTCCACAACTTCATCCCTGACCTGTCTGGTATGTTCCTTGGACTTCATGATGCTGTTTGCTTCCCAATATTCTCTTAACCAACTTCTGAGGCCGTCATAGAGCAGCTGTATTTGTACTGAGATTAGATTAGATACAGGTGAACTCTATTTATTCATTAGCAATCATCAGGCAACTTCTGAAGGCAATTGGTTGCACTCAGAGTAAAGGGGGCTGAATACTTTTGCACACATTTTTCAGTTTTTTATTTGTAAAAGTTTTTTAAAATCATGAATAATTTTCTTTCCACTTCACAATTGTATACCACTTTGTGTCTGGCTTTCACATAAAACTCCAATAAAATATATTTATGTTTGTGGTTGTAATGTGACAATATGTGGAAAAGTTCAAGGGGTATGAATACTTTTACAAGCCACTGTGATTCAAATATACCAATCGACCCCATCAAATGCCCTCTCAGCATCAAGACCAAGGCAGACAGAATGTCTTGCTACGGATTGTTAATTTAAAACTCTTCTTATATTGTTTGCCCCCTGACGACCCAATATAAAACCGTTCTGGTCAGTGTTAATCAAGTTTCTGTATCCTATTTGCCAGTATGGAGCTGATAATTTTAACATCATTTCCCAACAGACTGATTGGCCTGTAGGCACCACAGTCCGTGGGTCCTTCCTCTCCTTATGAATAACTGTTATTCTGACCTCTGACCAGCTCTTCGGTGGCTCATTTTCCTGTAAAGTGTAATTAAAGACCTGACAAAGATTTAGTACATGCTCCTCCATAAAGGCCTTGTAAAATTCACCCGGTAGACCGACTGTGCCAGGTGACTTGCTGCTTTTCAATGATTTGATAACATCTCGTATCTCACTTTCACAAATTGGAGGTACTAATTCTTCCACCTGAGACACAGAAAGTTTAGCAAATTTAAGGTCTTTAAACACTGATACCAATTTCTTTTTGTCTAGTGTCTAGTGTCTCATATACTGTAGCTTTTTATAAAAATTCTAAATGCATCAGCTACTTCTTCTGGGCTTGAGACCTCAGTTAAAGATGTTGGGTGCTTTATCTTAGGAATAATGTGGTTTGATTGCTCTTTTCTCAGTTGAAAGGCAAGTAGCCGGGTTGCTTGATTTCCCATCTAATAGTGTCTTTGGTTTGCATATCGAAGCGGTCCCTCAGCTTTTCGTGTAAGATGTTCATCCAAGGAAGCTCTGCAGTCTTGTAATTGCCTCAATATATTTTTATCCCTGGTCGCTTTGTGTTCATGCTCTAACCTTTTTATATCGCTTTCCAGCTGTCTCTCCCTTTCCCTTCTCTGTTTGTTTAACAGCAATCTCAATAAATTTCCCTCTCAGCACTGCCTTAGCCCCGTCCCAAAGAATCGAGGAGGATACTGATCCATTATCATTAATTGTGAAGTATTCGTTTAGTTTTTGTTTTATTTGCTCTTTGATATTTGGGTCAATTAGCAATTAAATATTCAGTCTACATTATTTGTAGTGCCATTGGAGGCGTCAATATAAATTCAGCTTTACCGGCCCATGGTCAGATAAAGAAATAGGTTCAAAAACACATTCCATAATTTTATGCAGGCTCTGTTTTGAAATGCAAATCAAATCAATTCTAGAATACGATCCGTGTACCATAGACAAAAAGGTGAAATCCTTTGTTGTTGGATTCTTGACCCTCCAACAGTTCAAGTTCTTTCAGCTTGTGTTTTGCTGCTTTGGATTTTCTGCTAGGTGCACTCAAAAGGCAACCTGTCCCTCCTCCCATTCAAAACACAAATACAGTCCCCTCCCAAAATTATGGTACCTCTTGCTTCCTTTGCAAATACAGATGCTACTTGTCTGAAGAACATAGGGTCATCTTCACTAGGAGCGTAAATATTCATAATATTTAACTCTACTGTGCCCAATGTTCCCATACTGAGTATATATACACGTGGACAAAATTGTTGGTACCCCTCGGTTAATGAAAGAAAAGCCCACAATGGTCACAGAAATAACTTGAATCTGACAAAGGTAATAACGAATAAAAATTCTATCAAAATGAACAAATGGAGTTTAAACGAAAATTCAACCTGGAAGACTCACCTCCGCTGTCTCCGCTTCAACCAATCAAAGTCAATTCCTCATCCTTCTCCAGCCAATCATCCTTCAAGCTTCGCTTTAAAAGACCTTCATTCATGGAACCACCCGATCTTCAGCCGAGCCTTGACCCTCCTCCACCCCATCTCCTCCATCCGGCTTCCAAACTACTCCAGGCTCCCTTACCATCTCAGGCCTCCACTCCACCACCAGTCGGATCCCAGGGGGAAGACATCTCTAATTCTAATTCTAAGATGTTCATCCAAGCTCACATCATTCTCAGCGTTCAGGTCTTCCTCTGGGGTCCGAGCGCCAAAGAAATAAACTTTCACTAATAAACTTTTCTAATTGTCATCCGTGTTTTCCTCATTTCTGAGTCTTTACGGTTGAAATGAAAGTCAGGCATTGCTTTTCAAACATGCTTCAACAGATTTATTAAAAAAAATAAACTCATGAAACAGGCCTGGACAAAAATGATGGTACCCTTACCTCAATATTTTGTTGCACAACCTTTTGAGGCAATCACTGCAATCAAACGATTCATATAACTGTCAATGAGACTTCTGCACCTCTCAGCAGGTATTTTGGCCCACTCTTCATGAGCAAACTGCTCCAGTTGTCTCAGGTTTGAAGGGTGCCTTTTCCAGACGGCATGTTTCAGCTTCTTCCAAAGATGCTCAATAGGATTTAGGTCAGGGCTCATAGAAGGCCACTTCAGAATAGTCCAATGTTTTCCTCTTAGCCATCCTTGGGTGTTTTTAGCTCTGTGTTTTGGGTCATTATCCTGTTGCAAGACCCATGACCTGCAACTGAGACCAAGCTTTATGACACTGGGTAGCACATTTCTCTTTAGAATCCCTTGATAGTCTTGAGATTTCAATATGCCCTGCACAGATTCAAGACACCCTGTGCCAGATGCAGCAAAGCAGCCCCAGAACATAACAGAGCCTCCTCCATGTTTCACAGTAGGGACAGTGTTCTTTTCTTCATATGCTTCATTTTTCCATCTGCGAACATAGAGCTGATGTGCCTTGCCAAAAAGTTAAATTCTTTCTCATCTGTCCATAGGACATTCTCCCAGAAGCTTTGTGGCTTGTCAACATAGTTTGGCAAATTCCAGTCTGGCTTTTTTATGATTTGTTTTCAACAATGGTGTTCTCCTTGCTCGTCTCCCGTTAAGTCCACTTTGCCTCAGACAATGTCAGATGGCGCGATCTGACACTGATGTTCCTTGAGCTTGAAGTTCACCTTTAATCTCTTTAGAAGTTTTTCTGGGCTCTTTTTTTACCATTCGTATTATCTGTCTCTTTGTTTTGTGGTCACGTCCAGGGAGGTTGGCTACAGTCACATGGATCTTAAATTTCTGAATAATATGTGCAACTGTAGTCAGAGGAACATGAAGATGCTTGGAGATGGTCTTATAACCTTTACCTTTAACATGCTTGTCTATAATTTTCTTTCTAATCTCCTGAGACAACTCTTTCCTTCGCTTCCTCTGGTCCATGTTGAGTGTGGTACACACCATGTCACCAAACAGCACAGTGACTACCTGTAGCCCTATATACAGTGCCTTGCGAAAGTATTCAGCCCCCTTGAACTTTTCAACCTCTTGCCACGTTTCTGGATTCAAACATAAAGATATAAAATTCAAATTTTTGGTGAGGAATCAACAAGTGGGGCACAATCGTGAAGTGGAATGAAATTTATTGGATGTGTCAAACTTTTTTAACAAATAAAAAACTGAAAAGTGGGGCGTGCAATATTATTTGGCCCCTTTACTTTCAGTGCAGCAAACTCACTCCAGAAGTTCAGTGAGGATCTCTGAATGATCCAATTTGTCTCCAAATGACTGATGATGATAAATAGAATCCACCTGTGTGTAATCAAGTCTCCGTATAAATGCACCTGGTCTGTGATAATCTCAGGGTTCTGTTCAAAGCGCAGAAGAGCATTATGAAGACCAAGGAACACACCAGGCAGGTCCGAATGTTTGTGGAGAAGTTTAAACTGGATTTGGATACAAAAAGGTTTTCCAAGCTTTAAACATCCCAAGGGAGCACTGTGCAAGCAATCATTATTGAAATGGAAGGAGTATCAGACCACTGCAAATCTACCAAGACCCGGCCGTCCCTCTAAACTTTCATCTCGAACAAGGAGAAGACTGATCAGAGATGCAGCCAAGAGGCCCATGATCACTCTGGATGAACTGCAGAGATCTACAGCTGAGGTGGGGAGTCTTGTCCATAGGACAACAATCAGTCATACACTGCACAAATCTGGCCTTTATGGAAGAATGGCAAGAAGAAAGCCATTTCTCAAAGATTTCCATAAAAAGTCTCGTTTAAAGTTTGCCACAAGCCACCTGGAGACACCACCAAACTGTGGAAGAAGGTGCTCTGGTCAGATGCAACCAAAATCGAACTGTTTTGGCCACAAATGAAAAAAGATGTGTTTGGCGTAAAAGCAACACAGCTCATCACCCTGAAACACATCATCCCCACTGTCAAACATGGTGGGGGCAGCATCATAGTTTGGGCCTGCCTTTTTCGTCAGGAGGGACAGAGAAGATGGTCAAAATTGATGGGAAGATGGATGGGGCCAAATACAGGACCATTCTGGAAAAAAACCTGTTGGAGTCTGCAAGAGACCTGAGACGGGAGGGGGATTTATCTTCCAACAAGACAATGATCCAAAACATAAAGCCAAATCTACAATGGAATGGTTTCACAAATAAAACATATACAGGTGTTTTGGAATGGCCAAGTCAAAGTCCAGACCTGAATCCAATCGAGGAAATCTGTGGGAAAGAGTTGAAGACTGCTGTTCCACGAACGCTCTCCATGCAACCTCACTGAGCTCGAGCTGTTTTGCAAGGAAGAATGGGCAAGAATTTCAGTCTCTCGATGTGCAGAACTGATAGAGACATACCCCAAGCAACTTGCAGCTGTAATTGCAGCAAAGGGTGGCGCTACAAAGTATTAATGCAAGGGGGCCGAATAATATTGCACGCCCCACTTTTCAGTTTTTTATTTCTTAAAAAAGTTTGACACATCCAATAAACGTCATTCCACTTCATGATTGTGTCCCACTTGTTGATTCTTCACAAAAAATAAGAATGTTATGTCTTTATGTTTGAAGCCTGAAATGTGGCAAGAGGTTGACCAGTTCAAGGGGGCCGAGTACTTTCGCAAGGCACTGTATAGGCCCACTGGCTGATTACAAGAATGTAGACTCCTGTGATGCCAATTAATGGACACACCTTGATTCAACATGTCCCTTTGGTCACATTAGGGGTACATTTTTAGGGGTACCATCATTTTTGTCCAGGGCTGTTTCATGAGTTTATTTTTTTAAATAATTCTGTTGAAGCATGTTTGAAAAGCAATGTCTGACTTTCATTTGTTCATTTTCATAGAATCTTTATTCATTATTACCTTTGTCAGATTCAAGTTATTTCTGTGACCATTGTGGGTTTTTCTTTCATTAACCAAGGGGTACCAACAATTTTGTCCACATGTGTATCTACCCGATTTATCCTTTACTTCTCTCTGAAGCACAAAATTAGTGGACTGACTGATTAAAACTGCTACTCCCCTTTTTCTGCAATTTTGGACTAACTGCATAGAATATATGTGCGACCCAATCTCTTCTTACTTTCTTGTGTTCTACATCACTTAAGTGAGTTTCTTGTAACAACCATATTGACCCTATTAAGTTTCTTCACATGAGAAAAAATCGTTTTTCTTTTTATAGTATTATTTATTCCTTTCACATTATAACTAACCACCCCTAGATCAGGCATAAATTAACATTCTTCTTATCAGTTTTACCCTCCCCACAGTCACCTTTGCTTAAGGAAGTTGACCTTACCATAATACACTGCTCAAAAAAATAAAGGGAACTCTCAAATAACACATCCTAGATCTGAATGAATGAAATATTCTCATTGAATACTTTGTTCTGTACAAAGTTAAATGTGCTGACAACAAAATCACACAAAAATCATCAATGGAAATCAAATTTATTAACCAATGGAGGCCTGGATTTGGAGTCACACACAAAATTAAAGTGGGAAAACACACTACAGGCTGATCCACTTTTTGTAATGTCCTTAAAACAAGTCAAAATGAGGCGCAGTATTGTGTGTGGCCTCCACGTGCCTGTATGACCTCCCTACAACGCCTGGGCATGCTCCTGATGAGACGGCGGATGGTCTCCTGAGGGATCTCCTCCCAGACCTGGACTAAAGCATCCGCCAACTCCTGGACAGTCTGTGGTGCAATGTGACGTTGGTGGATGGAGTGAGACATGATGTCCCAGATGTGCTCAATTGGATTCAGGTCTGGGGAACGGGCGGGCCAGTCCATAGCTTCAATGTATTCATCTTGCAGGAACTGCTGACACACTCCAGCCACATGAGGTCTAGCATCGTCCTGCATTAGGAGGAACCGAGGGGCCAACCGCACCAGCATATGGTCTCACAAGGGGTCTGAGGATCTCATCTCAGACGGATTTCTTTGGAGTGCCGCACGGCCCTCCAAAGAAATGCCACCCCACATCATTACTGACCCGCTGCCAAACCGGTCATGCTGAAGGATGTTGCAGGCAGCAGATTGCTCTCCACGGTGTCTCC